>MU033980.1:0-31254 GCA_011833715.1 Carcinoscorpius rotundicauda
ACTTAGGTTTCTTCAGTGTATTATCTGTCATTTTCGGATATTTTTTGTTAATTGGAACTTTAGGAAATGAAATATGATATCAGAGAAATTTCAACATTTTCAATGAGAAATATTTGTATGCATGATCATACACAGATATGAGGATATATTTTGTCTATTCTATGCTGAGGAACATCACAATTTATATGGGTTAGTGTATATAATAAGTTATGTAATATGTGATGAAATAAAAAGCTGCGTGAGAGTTATAACCCGACTCAGTTCACTGAAAGTTTCTGTTTTGTGTCTTCATCAAGTTGAAGCACATGATCAATTTTTACAAGTCGTTAGTGTTGTGCTGATACCAAACACTACAATAATTATATTTTAAATACTCATGGGAAAGGTTGGATATAGAGTGTTAATTTTCTAATGTTGCTGAAAGGGCGCACACGTTTGTAGTGACGGGAATTAAAACCCACAACCCTCAGATTACGAGTGGAGCGCCTTAATCACCTGGCAATGCCGGGCCTGAAAACTTTGAAACGTTGTTCATTATCTCGCTAACAACAGTCGAAAACACGTTTAGTTACAACACGATTGTAATTTTGGATAAAAAAAAATATATTTTGTAATAGAGTCCTTTCCTTTGTAGTCGATTTTGTTTGTTTGTTTTTTAATTTCGCACAAAGCTTCTCGAGGGCAATCTGTGGTAGTCGTCCCTAATTTGACAGTGTAAGACTAGAGGGAAGAGAGCAAATCATCACCAACCACCGCCAACTCTTGAGCTACTCTTTTGCCAAAGAATAATGGGACTGACTGTCACTTTATAAAGTCCCCACGGCTATTTTAAAAGTCTCAAGTAGCTCAGTGGATAACCACTACACAATGATCACTCTAAGAAATAGGCTAACCAACCAACTTCTCAAAGAAAAAAAAAACAGTTGTTTACATCTGAACCAGTAATTTAGGGAAATTTTTAACGAGTTTTTGTTGTTAAAAAACAATTTCTCTCTATCTTATATGGTACACCTCAGATCTGATTCACTATTTCCCACAATAGAACAGCGGTATGTTTGAAAACTTACAAAGTTAGAAACCGGGTTTTGATACCAGTTGTGGGTACGACACAACCCATTATGTAGGTTTGTGCTTGCTAAAAACAACAAATTATTTACTGTTTCTCCACACATACTTCTCCACGCTAAATGAATTGAATGTCATTCTTTAAACGAACGTAATCGCAATATTCCAAGCGTGATTTTGAGTATGATAAAAAACTAGTAAAAGCATGTTTCTTTATTGCAAAAGTTTTGTTTAGAGCCTTAATGCATTCTATGATTCACAGTGTCTTCAGCTGTGGAGTGCAGTTGCGACTTTTCTGGGCTCGACTGCATGGCTTGAGTCACGGAAAGTATTTTAAACATAATCTATTATATAACACACGCGACAATAATGTAAAAGAACTTATAAAGTAATATAACAAATTACTGGGCTAGCTGTTAATTTTTTAGAATTTTTTTACAGAAAGAAATTATTTTGATGGTTTATTTACAGTTTTTTATTCTTCTTTCTTAATGTTGTTGCTAACTTGAGTTGAAAAATATCTAATAATCACAAGTTGCATGAACCACATTAGGGGTTTATAATAGGAATCACTACATTTGTTTTTTGTTATTTAATATTGTTCCGCCAGCCTGTGGCAAGACTGGCTGTAAGTATTGTAACAAAACTGGACAGTATTACTAAACGCATCATTACAAATTGCGTGAGGTACTTTTTAACTTTACCTGATTATGTATCAGATTACACCTACAGAATAACGGTTGACACCCAGTCATTTTAATGTGAGCTTGACATTATCATGTAGTTAGGGCGCTTGACTCGCTATTTGAGGGTCACGGATTCGAATAACCGTTATACTAAACTTGCTCATCCTTTTAGCCCTAGAGGCGTTATATGCAAAGGTCAATCTCACTATTCGCTAGTGAAAGAGTAGCCCAACAGTTGGCGGTGGGTGATGATGATTAGCTGCATTTTCTCTAATCTCATACTGTTAAATTAGGGACGGCTACCACAGACAGCCCTCGTGTAGCTTTGCCCTAAATTCAAAACAAATATTTTTGATGTAGTCTGTACTTTATGTGGAGCCTTGTAATTTATTGCATGTATATAGCTGTTTTCAAGCCGTGGATGTAATTTAATGTTTATATGCCAGCACTGACATATGTAGCATAGTTATTATTAACTTACTGTTACAACTGTACTGATGTCGTGTATCATTTGTCTGTGTATTGTTCCTCCTATTTTTAACTTACTGTTACAACTGTACTGATGTCGTGTATCATTTGTCTGTGTATTGTTCCTCCTATTTCGAATACGACACTGAAGATCACAGTTATTTTTTACCAATGCACGATTGATTTCGACTATATTATAGAAACGTCTAAGTTGTCTCCTACGACAGAATTTGCTAAACCGTACATAACACTTAGTTCGGTTTCGAACATCGGATCGGCAGTCAAGGTGGTGGTGTCGAATTGTTGTCAACATTACGTGACTGCAGATGGAGTAACCATGCTTGAAGAAGTAACAAGAATCGTGCAGGCATAAAATAACAGCGATTCTAAAGGAAAGTGAGACATTTTATATGTGTATATTTTATTTCAAAAATATTTAGTTTCAGATAAATAGTATAATGTGACACGACCCAAACAAAGGAGGTAAATATTTATTAATTCAACTCGTAAATATTAATTAACACATTTTGAACCTTGTGTCACGTTAAAAGGACATCTGAACTGTGACCTGTCTGGCTGGGGCTATCGGAGAGTCGGATGAAGAAATATAACATGTGAAAGAAATATGAAAAATATATAACTTATTACAACACATTGTCTTATATTTACAATAAATATATATATGTTTTATATATTTAAAACAATTTGATTGTATATACATTGAGGAATAAAGTGCTTTCTGTCCTCTAATTTCAGTAGGTTGGTATAAAGTTTTGAGTGGAGGACAAGTAGACGTTCCTATTGACACGTTGTACAACCTGAAACGTGGCACGTGATGACAATACTTTTGTTAACAGGAACACTAACGTAAACGAGCTTTCACTGCAGCAAAACCCACCAGTCCTTATCAGTGGCGACAGTTTTTGTTTTGTGGATTATTTGACCTTACAAGTACTTTAAACAGTAATGTTAATTAGGAAAACAAATGTCCATTACTGTACATTAGGAAGTTGTTCCGTTCTTACTCATCTATTAAAACACACTTAAAGAACTTTAATTACGTCATTTCTTTTTCATGTGTATGAAACATTGTAAAAATGTGCTGTCTGATACCGTGATGTTTAAATAATACGATGGAAAATTTACTGAGGCGCATAAGAAGTAAACCTGTGTAAATGATTCATACCGAGTAACTGTGTAAAAATAATACTCTGATCACTACAGCACTATCTACTCTGGCCATCCTTAACACAGAGACAGACATCAGGGAAGGTAGTCAGTATCGCACACCGCCCACCTGTGAGCTACTCTAATCGATTATTGTGATTTGAATACCATTCTAATAACGGATCCACGGGCTCAAAGGTCAGAGCACAATTTTCTTTGGCGGTAACGGAACTAGAACCAAGGATCCTCGGATCTATAGTCCGGCATAACAAATTATGCCTAATAACGTATTTTACACCTGCTAAAAGATAAGAAGGTGTCCTCGTTACATTCATACACATTCTAATTATAAAACATTCAATTAGGTCTAACCGTCTTATTATATTCTTCTATGATTGTAAATCAGCGCCTTCTCATTGTGTTTTATAAAACCTGGGTAGGAGCAAATTGAATTATTGGTGTCTTGAACAGTCACACAAACCTGAAAACTGTTTCTAAAATATGGCTGAAAGAAGGCGGAGGCTAGTGAACATTGGCCATCAAGTTTAAATCAGATAATGTGATTTAACCGCCCCTTCCACCCCGGTAGTGATCCCAAAATCTTATAACTCAAAAACATGGTTTATCGAAACACAGATAGCACATTATTTAGCTGCTTTGCTTAACAACAACCATACAAACAAAACTGTCACTTTTAAAAATCATTCACGTCTCCAAAGTACGAAGCCCGATCTTGCTCAACGGGACAGAAACATTGGATCCTTCAATTTAAATTCCGATACTCAAACCACTCGGTCACTCACAGTCAGCAAAAGGAAAACGTCAATTCGAGAATGAATTGAAATTTTAACGTAGTTAATGGCCAGGAAGTTAAGGCACTCGACTCGTAATACGAGGGTCACCGGTTCGAATCCGCGTCACACCAAACATGGTCGTGAGAACGTTATAATGTGACGGTCAATCCCATTATTCGATGGTAAAAAATTAGCCCAAGAGTTGGCGGTGGGTGTTAATGACTAACTGTCTTCCCTCTGGTCTTACATTGCTAAATTAGGGACGGCTGGCACCCTCTTGTAGCTTTGCGCGAAATTCAAAACCAACCAGTCGTAGTTAGTATACTTAATATTGAATCATTAAATAAAATCTAAGCATCAAACTTTGAATAGTGAAGTAGATTAACCGAAGTTTATTAAATTTCCTTAATGTATTTGAATTTCATTTTTATTCTGTATGTAAAGTTGTTAACCTTGAATTCAACAAACCGGTTTTTCTTCCGGTAGTTTATAATTCATCACTTCTAACCCACGTTTATTGTAAAGGACTTGAGTATTCTGAAGTCAAAGGGTTTTACGTTTTCGTCCTTCCACTGTTTAGATCAAAACATTTTTCTTCACGCTGCCATAACAAAAGCTAAGCCTATTTTTGCTTTCTCTATTAAACACCACCAAAGTAATATAGCTGTAAGGTGGTTAGCCAAACTTTTATTTTAGTGTTAAATGCTACTTCATAAGTTCATGTGTTATATTAAACACAACAAAAGTAATACAGCTGTAAAGTGGTCGTTCAAGCTGTTATTTTAGAGTTAAATGCTACTTCACAAGGTTTTGTGTTATTTAATCAAGGTATTTCATAAAAATCAACCGATAATCATAACTTACTTTCACCACAGAGACCAATACAACCATCAACCAAGAATTCTAGTGGCTGGCTCACTCATGTTATTTGTTCTCGATAGTTACATGTAATAGGACGATACAGTATGAATAATGTGAAGTCATTGGTGACTTTGAAATGTAATTTTATCAAAAACACTCCAGTTCCATTTACGGTCCTGTTAAGGCAACATATTACCAACTGAAAACTGAATTATAAACAACTTGGTAATTATTTCTGATAACAGCGACAAACTTGTATTTGTTTGTCGTATTGGCTTCTAAACATAACAAGGGTTGATAGCCAATTATAGATTAAAAAAACAACAATATCTATTTGTCTTTATTGACTTGTGGTCGTCATAGCCAGATGGTTAGGGCGCTCGACCTGTATGAAGGTCAAAGGTTCAAATCCTCGTCGCACTAAACATGCTCGCTCTTTTACTCATAGGGATGTTATAACGTTAAAGTCAATCCCACTATTCGTTGGTAAAAGAGTTGTCCAAGAGTTGGCGGTGGGTGGTGATGACTAGTTGCCTACCCTCTAGTCTTACACTGCTAAATTTGGGACGGCTAACGCAGGCTGCCCTCGTGTAGCTTTGCGCAAAATTCAAAAACAAAGAAACTTTACTGACTTCGCCCGTTATTACCAAGTTGTATCGTTTGGCTAATTGTATTGCTTATGTTAAATTCTTATATCGCTCAGAAAGTTACGCTAATAGAAATACCTGACATCTAGAACTTAAAGTAAAGTAACAACAAATGAAAGTGATGTGAACAAAGAGGTGAACACCACGAAACCTCAAACTGTTGTTAACCAAAACCACCACACAATGATCAGCACACCAAACTGTTTCCTCTTATCACGTTTGAATTTTGTATTACCATTAAGTTATGTTTTATTGTTAGGATTCCCAAACATATAATAAATGTTTCATTTTATCACGTTTGTGCTTTGTATTATCATTAAGTTATGTTTTATTGTAAGGATTCCCAAACATATAATAAATGTTTCCTGTTATGACGTTTATGCATTGTTTTATCATTATGTTTTATTCTGAGAATTCCCAAACATTTAATACATGTTTCCTGTTTTGACGTTTATGCTTTGTCTTATCATAATGTTTTATTGTGAGGATTCCCAAACATTTAATAAATGTTTTGTATTATCACGTTTATATTTTGTTTTATCATTAACAGTGAAGGTTTATAAATATCAAATCGGAGTTTGATGGACACACCACAGTCTGTCGATAGAGTTATCAACAAGAGACAAACAAAGGGACCACTTTTATTTTTCTAAAATTTTCATTCAATTATTAATACACTCGTAGTGAAGCACGGTTTACATAAACTCCTTTATTTGAAAACAATGAACAATGAATGACAGAAATCGAATGAATTAAAGACACTTCTACTTTTAATCCTAGCATTAATATGGAAAATGAATTTTGTTCTTTTCAAAGGAAAATCAATTTTGTTCTTCAAAACAATCAAGTGAATTATAAATACACTCACAGTGAAGCATGGTTGACATAAAACTCCTTTGTTTGAAAACAATGAACAGTGAATAATAAAAAACGTATGAATTAAAGACACTTCTAATTTTAATCCTAACATTAATATATCAAAGGAAAATGAATTTTGTTCTTCAAAAGAATCAAGTGAATTTTTGTTTACGTTTGGAGTTCTATTTTTGGTGTTCGTGTTCGAAATGCCATTGACGTGCAGTAAAGTGCAGCACCATGCGGACGATCATTTCCACTGTATCGATGGCACGAGCGAGACAACAAGAAAAAAAGGACCAACGGGGAACTGAAACTAAATAGATTTACACTAATTATACGATTGTCTCTCAGTTTTAAACTTCGCAAAACATAAAGTTACAAGAACTTTGTGAAACATTTCATTAAGGAAACAGGTGAAAGGTGATTAGTCAGAATTAAAATTAAAATAAAGAGTTTCAAGACGCCTACCTTTGTTGGTGATTAGAGTTTCAAGACGCTGACCTTTGTTGGTGATTAGAGTTTCAAGACGTTGACCTTTATTGGTGATTAGAGTTTCAAGACGCTGACCTTTGTTGGTGATTAGAGTTTCAAAACATTGACCTTTGTTGGTGATTACAGTTTCAAGACGCTCACCTGTATTGGCAATGAAAGTTTCAAGACGCTGACCTTTGTTGGTGATTAGAATTTTAAGACGCTGACCTTTATTGTTGATTAAAGTTTCAAGACGCTGACCTTTGTTAGTGATTAAAGTTTCAAGACGCTGACCTTTGTTAGTGATTAGAGTTTCAAGACGCTGACCTATGTTGGTGATTAGAGTTTCAAAACGCGGACCTTTGTTTGTGATTAGAGTTTCAAAACGCTGACTTTTGTTGATGCTTAGTGTTTCAAGAAGCTGACCTTTGTTGTTGATTAGAGTTTCAAGACGCTGACCTTTGTTGATGCTAAGAGTTTCAAGACGCTCACCTTTGTTTGTGATTAGAATTTCACTACGCTGACTTTTGTTAATGCTCAGAGTTTTAAGACGATGTCTTTAGTTGATGATTAGAGTTTCAAGACGTTGATCTTTGTTGATGCTAAGAGTTTCAAGACGCTCACCTTTGTTGGTGATTAGAATTTCACGACGCTGACTTTTGTTAATGCTCAGAGTTTCAAGACGATGTCTTTTGTTGATGATTAGAGTTTCAAGACGCTGACCTTTGTTGAGGCTTAGAGATTCGAGACGCATACCTTTGTTAGTTATTAGAGTTTCAAGAAGCTGACCTTTGTTGTTGATTAGAGTTTAAAGACGCTGACCTTTGTTGATGCTAAGAGTTTCAAGACGCTCACCTTTGTTTGTGATTAGAATTTCACGACGCTGACTTTTGTTAATGCTCAGAGTTTTAAGACGATGTCTTTTGTTGATGATTAGAGTTTCAAGACGCTGACCTTTGTTGATGCTAAGAGTTTCAAGACGCTCACCTTTGTTGGTGATTAGAATTTCACGACGCTGACTTTTGTTAATGCTCAGAGTTTCAAGACGATGTCTTTTGTTGATGATTAGAGTTTCAAGACGCTGACCTTTGTTGAGGCTTAGAGATTCGAGACGCATACCTTTGTTAGTTATTAGAGTTTCAAGATGCTGACCTTTGTTGGTTATTAGAGTTTCAAGACGCTGACCTATGTTAGTGATTAGAGTTTCAAGACGTTGACCTTTGTTAGTGATTTGATTTTCAAGACGCTGACCTTTGTTGGTGATAAGAGTTTGAAGACGCTCACCTTTATTGGTGATTAGAGTTTGAAGACGCTCACCTTTGTTCGTAATTAGAGTTTGAAGACGCTGACCCTTGTTGGTGATTAGAGTTTCAAGACGCTGACCTTTGTTGGTGATTAGAATTTCAAGACGCTGACCATTGTTGGTGACTAAAGTTTGAAGACGCTGACCTTTGTTGGTGATAAGAGTTTCAAGACGCTGACCTTTGTTTCTGCTTAAAGTTTCAAAACGCTGACCATTGTTGGTGATTAGAGTTTCAACACGCTGACCTTTGTTGGTGATTAGAGTTTCAGGACGCTCACCTTTGTTAGTGATTAGAGTTTCAAGACGCTGATCTTTGCTGGTGATTAGATTTTCAACAAGCTGACCTTTTTTCATGCTTAAAGTTTCAAGACGCTGACTTTTGTTCATGCTTAGAGTTTCAAGACGCTGACCTTTGTTGGTGATTAGAGTTTGAAGACGATGACTTCTCTTAGTGATTAGAGTTTCAAGACGTTGACCTTTGTTGGTGATTAGAGTTTCAAGACGCTTACAATTGTTGGAGATTAGAGTTTCAAAACGCTGACCATTGTTGGTGATTAGAGTTTCAACACGCTGACCTTTGTTGGTGATTAGAGTTTCAAGACGCTCACCTTTGTTGGTGCTTAGAGTTTTAAAACGCTCACCTTTGTTTGTGATTAGAGTTTGAAGACGCTCACCTTTATTGGTGATTAGAATATGAAGACGTTCACCTTTGTTGTTGATAAGAATTTCAAGACGCTGACCCTTGTTGGTGATTAGAGTTTCAAGACGCTCACCTTTGTTGGTGATTAGAGTTTCAAGACGCTGACCTTTGTTGATACTTTGAGTTAAAAGACGCTGACTTTTGTTGATGTTTAGAGTTTCAAGATGCTGACCTTTGTTGATGCTTAGAGTTTCAAGACCCTCACCTTTGATGGTGCTTAGAGTTTCAAGATCCTCACCTTTGATGGTGCTTAGAGTTTCAAGACGCTGACTTTTGTTGGTGAATAGAGTTTCAAGACGCTGACTTTCGTTGGTGATTAGAGTTTCAAGACTCTGACTCCAGTTGGTGCTTAGAGTTTCAAGACGCTGACTTTTGTCGGTGCTTAGAGTTTCAAGACGTTGACTTTTGTTGGTGTATAGAGTTTCAAGACGCTCACCTTTGTTGATACTTAGAGTTTCAAGACGATCACCTTTCTCAGTGATTAGATTTTCAAGATCCTCACCTTTGATGGTGCTTAGAGTTTCAAGACGCTGACTTTTGTTGGTGTTTAGAGTTTCAAGACGCTGACTTTTGTTGGTGCTTAGAGTTTCAAGACGCTGACTTTTCTTGGTGCTTAGAATTTCAATCCGCTGACTTTTGATCATGCTTAGAGTTTCAAAACGCTGGCCTTTGCTGATGGTTAGGGTTTCAAGACGCTGACTTTTGTTGGTGCTTAGAGTTTTAAGACGCTGATATTTGTTCATGCTTAGAGTTTCAAGAAGCTGACTTGATCTGAGTTTCAAGACGCTGACGTTTGTCGATGATTTGAGTTTCAAGACCCTGTCTTTTGTAGATACTTAACGTTCCTAGCCAATATCAGAAAAATAACATAATTAGAATGCATTAGTTGGGAACCATTGCTGTTAACGACATTTTTGGCCGTAATTCCAATAATATCAATTCGCTTTGGGTGAAACCTAGTGGTTAGCTTACCTGGATTAGAATAGCGACGATTTCAGTTCGAGTTCCATTGCTGAGAAAAACAACAAAGCCCAGTGTAGAAGGTGATTAGGGCATTCAATTCGTAATCTTAGGGTCACGGGTTCGAATCCCCATCCTACCAAGCGTGTTCGCCCTTTCATCCATGGGACGTTGTGATATGATGGTCAATCTCACTCTTAGTTGATAAAAAACTAGCTCAAAAGTTTTAGTGGTTGATAATGACTCGCTACCTTCCCTTTAGTCTTACACTGCTAGTTCGTTTTTGAATTTCATGCAGAGCTACACGAGGGCTATCTGCGCTAGATGTCCTTAATTTAGCAGTGTAAGACTAGAGAAAAGGTAGATAGTCATCACCACTCACCGTTAATGCTAGGGCTACTCTTTTACTAACGAATATTGAGATTGACCGTGACATTATAAGGCCTCCACGGTTGAAAAGATGAGCATGTTTGGTGTGGCAGGGATTCGAACCCAGGACCCTCGGATTACGAGTCGAGCGTTTTAACCGCCTTGCCATTCCAGGCCAAACAATAATATATCACTGTATTCGGACATCTTAAGAGATATACGTTAGTTCTAAATTCATATACTAAAACAATGTAGAATATTCTTTAAAATGTAAACATTGTAGAAATCTTAATTGATCCAAATATCTATAAAGAAAAATAGGTTTGGTTCTTATGTACAAAACACTAGTACAAAAAAGTGCGTAAATTACAAGCTAAGACTGACGATTTGGCAATTTGTTGTTTTTTAAGCACGTAGTTATGAAAACAGAAAAATATGCGTAGTTTGTTAAAAACCAATAACTGTCGAGTGACGAAAACATCTCGGAATTTGAAGACGATTTGCTCTGAATGTACATCATCATGATGTCGTGTTAAAGTACAAGAAGCAGCTTTGGTTAAATTCTTCCTCATGTATTTGTAATTAGTTCTTGATATTTGGAATTCAAAGTAATTTATTAAAGTTTTAATTGTATGGATAGCATATTTTATACATTGTATCTCAAAGTTTTAGTCTGCCAACTCAGATGTCATTGTAATAAATTAATCGGTACTGAACGAGATGGTTAATGAACTGGAAAAATTTAAGGACCTTCTGCTGCAACCAAACTCGTTCTAGCCTTACGGGATTCAAAACCTTGCGACACATTTCTAGTGATTTTACTGCTTTGTATCAAACATGAATAACCTTTAATAAAAACACTACACAAGAGCTGTCAGAGACAGATAACAGCTTATAATTTTTAACTGTCAGATAAGATGGAATGTTGCTCGTCAACAGAACACACCACCAATAAATACATATTTATTGTTATATTATTCAACTTTTAAAGGCGCTATGCAGAATATTAAATTGTTTATATTTAAACACTCTACGTGGTGGATTCGTTATTACAAATCAATGTGAAACTCGTATAAATATACATTTAAAGTATATTCTTCCTTGGGCATTGGACTGAGCTTTACGACAGTTGAAGTTAGTTTAAGACATGTTATATCTTGTCAGTGTGCGACACACTTGCAGTGTCGTATTGAGGTAGGAGGTTCAACCTCAGGGCCCATAATTTTACTGTATGTAAATTATTAGCCACTGGGCTCACACGACCTTAAATTCGCCACTGCACACTTGGCTGTCGTAATCAGCTGACGTGAGTTCAGGACACGTTATACATAACTTGTCGATGTATGACATTCTAGGTTTAATGAAACCTTACTTGTATCTTACTATATAACAAGCGAATTAATGATAATTATGATAAAATGCAAAAATATGCTATATAAGTTAATATAAAACTAAAATTAGTGAATAAATGAATTAGTGAAATGTTTAATACATATAATGATGGATGCAGTGTAAATTATTGGTTATAAAGTATGTGTCATTCAAATATTGGACAAATTAAGATAATACGTGTGGTAAAAACTGATAACAGTGTCATAATAGTTGTTCACACTGAATAATAAAATAAGAGTTTGTCTTTAAATTATAGAACACATAATTGATTGTAACTTATAGACACATAATTAAGTCTAGACTAAATTGTTTGATGCAAATACATCTTAAGACACCCCACGATGTGCCTAGTCCCAATTTAATAATTTACCTAATAATACCTCCTGCCTATGAATGCACCGTCCACTTTTTGTGAGACTAATGCAGTAAATATGTGAAAAACTGTATAAGTAAGTTGAGAACCACGGAAATCTATAAGCAGTTCTTCGCAAGTAATAATTCTCCTACTTGGGTATAACAACCTTTCCACTAATAACACTGTCTGTTCCTAAGCTGTAAACCCTTTGTTACCAGTTTGACGCCTAGCAACGGGCTTCACGTTGAGTGCCACGCAACAATATTGAGCCCACTATGACATCTTCGGTGGAGCGTTATAAAGTGGTAGTCAATCTCCTATTTGTTGGTGAAGGTAGTAGTCCAAGAGTTGACGATGGGTAATGATGACTAGCTGCCTTTCTCTGGTCATACATGCTAAATTAGGGACGTCAAGCGTAGAAAGTCCTCGTGTAGCTTTGTGCGAAATTTTAAAAAAAAATTCTTGAATCATGGGTCTGAAATGTTCTAGTGGTATTGTGATGTTTTTAATTTAGGATGTGTCTCTTGAACAATGGGTGTTAAATGTTCTGGTGGCATTGTGATGTTTTTAATTTATAGTGTACTTCTTGAATCATGGGTCTGAAATGTTCTGGTGGTATTGTGATGTTTTTAATTTATAATGTACTTTCTGAATCAAGGGCCTTACGTGATTTATTTGGCGTTGACTCTGTTTTTTGGTTTGTCATTTGAAAATTAAGAACGGCAAATAGCCCTAATAGTTCTACGCGAGGCTCGAAAACAAACGTGACCTTTTCAGCAAATGTATTTCATTACGCGTCGTAATACATGGCTTTTCAGGAATTATTTAAACGGGTTTCTGACCTCTTTAGTAGGAATTTGACACACAAGCGAGTAAATTTTATCTATCTGTAGAAACGTATCTGCAGTTTAATATATTTTGCAAGTAAGTGTTAAGAATATAGCTGAAAATTCTTGGTTCTAATCGTGCTAAATAGATCCATCTTTTGTTGTGCGCAATGTAACCGTAACGTTTCTGCCATTTCACCTATTTCAGTAACCATGAAATATAAAACTGAAAACGAAACTGTTTATTCTTCTTCTGTGTGAAAACGAAAGCAACAGATTTACTATTTTCGTTTCTAGAAGTTTAAAAAGATATGAAAAACTGTTTAAAATTATGTTTGTGAATGAATAACAAACATGAGCCAGGTTTTCTTTAAACGTCAATGTCTACTTCGACAATGTGTTATGTTCAGATCTTTCTCAGCTGCCATGAATTATCCATTCTGTTTTTGTAAAACAACAACAAACAAACAATGACAAATTTTATAAAATGCAGGCCAGGTATAAGTTGAATTTCACCATTAGCAACTGCAGAGGACTCCAGCGACAGACAGTAGTTAATTTCACATATGATGTTTAGTTCATTGTCTTCCGATAGAACAGCGGTAAGTTTACAGACTTACAACGTTGAAGGCTAGGGTTCAATTCTCTGAGATGAAGCCAGCGGATAATCCCGTATGGTTTGACTCTAAAATACACAATTCAATATTCTATACAAAATAAAGATTGGATGTTTATTCGTCAGACATAACTAGATCTCAGCAGTATTATAAAATAATAAAAGATTCGACAATTATGGGAAGCCATCTCTAATGAAATGCAGGAAAGACGAAGCAAGCTTTCAGGTATAACACAAATCTGGAGTTTATATAGGCGCCAAGTTAGTTTAAAATTCATTAAACAAATATCCCATTTCAGTGCTAACCTCGTCCGATATTCCTCGCAAGTTCATCATGATGGAACTACGAAAAACCAGTGTGAAAGACAAATTAGGCCTGAGTTTCATCCAAAGGATGTAAGTAAAAAATGAAGTTTAATGATCAATTTCATAAATTAATTGCACACATTAGCTTCATCATGTTGCACATGATGTTTAACTGTCTTAAGCTCATGACTGAGGTTTCAATGTTGCTGTTTTTATCAGTTCCTAATTCTTTTAATGTATTGAACCTTTTTCGAAAGAAAAACAGAAAAATTCATGTCGTTAATTTTAAAATATAGAAACAACATAAGAGCTTTATCAATTACTCGTGCATCTATCTCTATATACATATATACACACACATATACAAACCCTTAATGTTCTTCATCATCTTCATCTGTTAGGTTAATAGTGTGTTCAACTTCATCATTTTCATCTGTTAGGTTAATGGTTTTTTCTTCTTCATCTTCATCTGTTACATTAATGGTGTATTCTTCATCATCCTCATCTGTTATGTTAATGGTGTGTTCTTCATCATCTACATCTGTTACATTAATGGTGTATTCTTCATCAACTTCATCTTTCAGGTTAATAGCCTGTTCTTCTTCATCAACTTCATGTGTCAGGTTAATGATGTTTTTTAATCAGTTCAATTTATTTTTCAGTAATGAAGAGGAGTTTTCATCACTTACGTTGTAAGTAGTGATATTTTGTTAACCACAAAGAATCTTTATGAAATATTACTCGTAACCCTGCGTTGTGTCCTAGAATATCTGAACATATATGAAAAACGTTGTTTTCCTAACAAGTGAACTGGGCGTGGCCCTAGCGTTAAAGTGGTCGTTAGGAAAAGACATTCAGTTATATTTTTAAAATTAATAATTAAATAGTTAATTTACATTGTTATTTGAAAACTGCACTATATCTTTCATTTAGTGGTTTAATTGTGTTAAAGAGTAATATTTTATTTTGTTGGTTGAACATATTTATAACCAAGGATATGATGTTCCACGTGCCTCCTGTGTAAGATGTATATATTTGACATTATGACAGTTTCCTACATTTAATCATATTTGAAACAGTAAAGGAATTCGTATTTTCTGAAAACACCCGTTTCAATACATAATCACTTTATTTTACCACTTCTTTCCCAAAGAGCGACTTCGTGTTGCTTGCCGTGAGCTAGTCATTCGCTTTATAAATTTGTTTCGCTTCTGTCACAACATATGAACGTTTCATATTTACCCGATTTTGACAAGATTAGAGAAAGTAGCTAGCAATATGAATGTTGGTAAGTTCATTCATTGTTTTTATTTAATTTTGTACAATAAGCTATCTTTGTTGTGCGTACCGAAGGGATCAACTTCCGAATTGTAATAATTACACTATATAACACAAATCTTGTTCTTGAATATTATATCTTATTTCTTAATTGTTTATGTTGTAAAATACACAAAATCACTATTATTCCCTTCAGACTTTGCTTTTGTGACCTGAGTAATGAAATTTAGAAATTGACCTATTTTATATGTAAAAATGGACAAATCTGCACATTTTCATTTACATAAGGTCTGAATAAAACAACATATGAATCAAGATTTACATGTTTTTATACTAAAGCTGTTTAAAAATGTTTATAAGTAAGTAGTTTTTTTGGGATTTGCGACTGTGATGTAAATCGCTTTCACATATCAGTCCCAAATATTCGTCTCTTATCATGTTTTCTTTATTAGCTCACGGGCCACAAAGCAGAGTTTGAAGAGAAAAATAGGTCTTTTCCATTTACATTAGGCATAAGCAATTGGGAAATAACACTTTCTGTCAGGAACAAGAAAAAGTAAACATTTTGTTGCATAGTTTTAATAAAGCCAGATGCACACGTTAAAATATTCTACACGCTGTAGATTGGCAGCTTATCAAAATCAGTGATGTTTTTCAATGTTTGATAAATAGAAACATTTTATTAAACGATTAGTCAGTGGTTTACTTTGAACATTGGTCGCACGTTTTGCCTTCTTTACTACCATAATATTGGGGCATAACATTAATGGGAAACATTGCATTTCTTTTATGTTTACGTTTTCAAATTAACACCATTCAGAGATATAGAAAAGCACATACTTTGATTATTCACACAAACAAATACGTCAAGCACATTCTTAGAAACCATTTATTTTTAAAAATAAAGTGGGTTTACATCACTGTTCCCTGTGAAAATTAGTTTCTTGACGTGACAGCTTAGCTCTATTGGAGACAACTGTCAAGACGGGTGTGGATTAAAATTGTATGTTAGTCATTCGACGTAATGTAATATTATAATCGATGTTGCAAAAATCCTTTTCACAAATATATAGACAGTCCCTAATTAACTGTAAGTACGTTCATTAATACTTCATTTTTAACAACAGAAGTACATTAAACCTTAGGGAATGTTTCTATCACCAAATCACAGCATCAAAGGCAGAATTCTTGATTCATTTCACTTCTGACTTAAAAACTTTTTGACGTCATCACTTTGATCATGTGAATCTGTCATCACTACAAAATCAAAATAGGAAAGTACCGACTTTTACTGACTTTTTCAAGGTTATTGGATACTCACATTACAATGAATATATACTGTGTCAAGAAAGAACGATTTGTTACTGACTCGAACACAAGGTGATTGGATACTTACATTACAATATTATACACTGTCTTGCAAAACATACCTTGAAGAAAGAACTATTTGTTACTCAATGGGACACAAGGGAATTGAATACTTACATTACAATATATATATACTGTGTGAAGAAAGGACGATTTGTTACTGACTCGAACACAAGATGATTGGATATATACATTACAATATATATATATATATATATACTATGTCAAAAAGGACGATTTTTAGTGACTCGAACACAAAATGATTGGATACTTACATTACAATATATATATATACTGTGTGAAGAAAGAACAATTTGCTACTGGCTCGAACACAAGGTGATTGGATACTTACATTGCAATATATATATATATATACTGTATTGTAAAACATACCGTCAAGAAAGGTCGATTTGTTACTTACTGGTACACAAGGTGATTGTATACTTACACTGCAATTATATACTGTATTGTAAAACATACTGTCAAGAAAGATCGATTTGTTACTTACTGGTACACAAGGTGATTAGACATGCATTCTAAAAATCTACTCTGTGTGTTAAGATGTGTTTAATTGAGCATTTAGCTGCTGATGAATCATGTGATTATGATAAGGCTTTTTAGATATGGGTTTGATTATTTTGAGGTGAAAATAGCAGTGTGTTTAATCTTGTGATTAAAGTTGTGACAGAACAGGAAAAGTGAGTTTTGTGAGTCAACGTGAAAAGTACAGGTTTTGACAGTAAATTGTTTATAATTATTTTTACGTCTAAACCAATTATAAAAATATTCCATTCTTTTAAACGTTGCTATTTTGTTTGTCGTAGTGTAAATGTCTGGTGCTACCGGAATGCAAACCTACGAGTCTCGGATAACGAGTTGAACGCCTTAACACGCTTGGCCATTACAGGCCAAATATTGAAGTCAGGACCACTCACTATTTTAAGTTCCCCTCGTTCAGTTATCGTCCGTTTATCTACGAATCTGCTCGTTAAACACAGCATGTTCTACTTCGACCATTTTATAGCAGACTACGTCAAGGAAAATCAATAACTTTTCTTTTCCTCTTACAAACATAAATGGTGGAGTTGTTTCTCGATTAATTTTTCTGGAAACTTCTGAAGAAGGTCTACGTCTTTTTATCGAACTTTGTATCAAAACTCAATGGGTGAAGGTTTACATTCTAAGAGTGACTTATGTACTAAGAATAACACGAAAACGTTCCATTCATCCTGCACGTAATGGAAGCAAGAAATAATATGTCGGAGATCTCGTGACATTAAAATTGGATTGTTCTGCTGCGTCATACCAATTGCTGGAAAGCGTTGTTTAGCTACTTTTGACATAAAATTGTTTATCTACAGAAATAAAAACGTATTTTTAAGTAAATTAATTTTCATTAAAAAGTAAGCGTAAAAAAAATTGTGGATAAAAACGAATGCGTCTATAATGGTTAATTAAAGACACAATATCTTCGTCTTATTTTGGCAATAAGTTTGTTGAAGCATCGAAAGAGAAGATAATAAAAAGAGAAATTGTGGTTTGTCTGTTTTTAGAATTTTGGAGCAAATCTACGAATAAGCGTTCCGAATTTGAATTCATTTTGGAACTATATTTTATTGAAAATCGGTCTGTAAATGTTTTCTGTCATTAAATACTTTGAAACGGAATACTCTTTACATGTGTCCAACACGCAATGTACACTGTGATATTTTAACATAATGTCATTGTTTCCGAGATTGGAAGAAGAACTCTGTTTTAAGCTGTTATTATGGGCTTAGTGACATAATTTGTTTTATATTTCGTAAGAAAAATAAATACAAAGACGAGTGTGGATTTGCTTTCTCAGAATGAATAATACTTTGTAGCACGGTATCTGTTGTGTGCTTTTCATAAGACCATCTCTTTCATTGCTGTCGTATTTATTCCAACTTGTGTGACCAAGATAACGTAATTTTGGTCTGGTGGAATATTTTTCTTTTGGGTTTTTTGGGGCACGTTGAATATGATGTGTTTTGTACAATTTGAGTACGTTGATTTGAAGTATTGTTGGAAATTTCATCACTTTGATTTTGAGGTGTTGAAGCTAATTTCTGCACATTGATTTGTGAACTTACCTGAGCTTCAAATCTTTGTTTATTTATCCTGCCATTAGCAAGTTATACAAAACATGTGCAAACAAATTAGTATAAAGTGGGGACGACAAGTCCAAGAAGTACAGAAATAAGGTAAGAATGATTACATCAAACAATAAGTATAAAGTGGGGACGACAAGTCCAAGAAGTACAGAAATAAGGTAAGAATGATTACATCAAACAATAAGTATAAAGTGGGGACGACAAGTCCAAGTAGTACAGAAATAAGGTAAGAATGAATACATCAAACAACACTAAAATCCTACATAAGTAGCCAGTAAGGATCTGAATCAGTCTTAAAAACTTATGGTTATTGATCACTGAATCCATACAACTAACACTAATTCAACATTCATTTGTAAATAAAAGGCATTATTGGAAAGATTTGGCTCTTTACGTAGTGATGTTTGTATGGTTTTGTGCATTAAACCCCACCTCGTTTCTGTAGTTTATGGCATTACCACACGTACATCAAAATTAGTTTTTCCAAAATATTTTATTACTAGTTTACTCTCTATTTTTAAATAGTTTCATTGAAGTAGATTCATAACAAAACATTCGTTTTATTGTTTTAGTACAATGGTAATATGTATTGTTAATATCATACCAGTTTCTTCATTGCACTTGCACAACAACCTCGGATATTGAGATTATAACACACAATTGGCTACAATAGATTATTCATCATTACTGTTCATAATCTTGGCTTCTATAAACTTGCTGTCGATGAACCTACAGTATAGAAATAACATATGGCAAACGTATAGATGTGTTACACTTACATTTAAATTTTTTGGCGCTGACGTCATTTTACATGTACACATTTTTTTATTACTTGTTTTGTGACTTTTTTGCACTGTCATACTAAAGTTATTGCAAAACATTCACACGTTTTTGGCTGAAGTGGGAAAAAAAAAAGATGAACACTTTGGTTATTTAACTTTCAGTTATCCACTTTAACAACCGTTTCCAATACCATTGGAAACGTTCAGAACACGAACATCTTTCCTTGAAAAGGTGACAATGTGTTTCTTTAGATGTACTTCTTTAACGGCAACTTTATACGAAACATGCAAATAACAAATGATTTGCCCACTGAACCCGTCGGTTATTTTTTTAGATAACATTTTATTAGGTTAAGTTGAAAATATGGGGCATGAAAATGTTGCTTGAATACTATATATTTTTTCGTTTATTTTCTCTTACCCTTTTTAATGTATTCAGGTCCCAAAATAAGCCACAAAGTTAAAGATATTTTTCCTCTCGTGACATTGTTCACGATCAGTTAGTCTAAAACTGATTGGAGGTGCCTTCAATGATCAAAACCTACTGAAGTAAGTTATCGGCTTTCATCATGATGTTGGTCACAAACTGTAATTAGCTATTCAATATCGATAGCATATTATGTATTTGTTTTGAATTTCGCGCTAAGCTACTCCAGGGCTATCTGCGCTAGCTATCCCTAATTTTGCAGGGTAAGACACTGTAGCTAGTCATCACCACCCACCACCAACTCTTGGGCTACTCTGTTACCAACGAAGAGTGGGATTGACCGACACATTATCATGCCCCCACGACTAAAAGGGTGAGCAAGTTTGGTGCGACCAGGATTCGAACCCGCGACCCTCGGATTACGAGTCGAACGCCTTAACACACTGGTACTGTTTTAAATGAATAATGCTTTTCACAACCTTTACATAAGTTGTATTGTACGTTATTATTTTCAGAAATATAAGTGATAAAATAAAGGTTATTGAAATGTCTGTTCTGATAGTTTCCTGGTGTAGCGTGATAAACAACCACTAACCATATATCTCTGTGTAAAATGAACACTATTGTATTTGTTAATATACTTATTGCAATGTAGGAAACAAAACTGTTAATTAAACTAACAATAAAGAACACGCCTCTCTTACAAACGCTCTCCGTGTTAGGTTTTCATACTGTGACCACGAAACCATACGCACAGTCTGAAAATAAAATGTTTTAACTAATAAAAGCAGATTATGAACTTATGTTCAGGGTCTAGATGAACATTATAAAAATTTAGCTTTTCTCATCTGTATTAGAAACACAGCTCGTTCATTTAACATTAAATTGGTGTTTGTAAATGCTGTAAAAATTGCACGGTTTTAAATTTAGTTGTACGGAAATATTATCCCACATGTCTTTTATTAACCACTAAATGAACATGCAAATATTTCACATATACACACTTCAGTCAGATCAAGCTTTCTAGCTTCATATAACACTATTATAACCGTCAGAACACTTTTGACCTAAACTGCTCTGCGTTCATTATTTGTTCTTTTCTTCTTCAGCTCAATTTGGCTCACAAATAATTGCCACTAGGGGTTACCTTACAAGTAAAACGTAGAATAGCATATAAGATTTCTGCATTAGTTGTTAAACATGGTTAAAGGCGATGATTTTACCTACATTTCGTACACGTTTTTAAGAAAAAAATTTTCCGAACAAAGTTTTCCATTTTCAGAACTTGTCATGAAATAAACATTCAATATTATCGTCATATTCACCTCACCCAGTAACATAACAGTAAATCTAGGGACTAATAACTATGTGGGCACACATAGCAAGTCCATTGTGTCGCTCATTTCAATATCTAAATAGTATTTAAACGAAACCATTAAAATATTCATCTCTAGAAACAATAACCTCTTTTTTATGTTTTTTATTGAAATCGTAACACAAACTAAAATTCGCATCAAGTTCGCCTTAACCTTGTGTGTTTTTTCCTGATTGAAAAATCTGTGGATTCTGACTGTTTTTCTTTTCAATGTGATACTTAGTTTCCAGTATAACACGCTACTTACTGATGTTTTATTGTAAAAAGCACGCCGTTTTGTTTTATCTTTGTTAAAGTGGAAAATGTTCGATGAACTTTACCCACAGCTTAAATCGGTTCCCGTATTTTTAACATTATACGCCCTCTAGATGGTCTTCAAAATTTCGAAGATAACCGATCAACATAAGGTATTTTTTTATAAAATTGAACTTCAAACATTAAGCTACTGACAAAATCGTAAATTCCAAGTTTTGATATTATGCACAAATATATTTCTATTTATTAATAAATATATAACAGTTGTTGAACACTTTGGTCCCAACGTGTAGCATTCTATTTTAATAAAAGAGATATTTGGTTGTTCTGAGCACAGCAACAATATCCAAAAGTTTTAAAGTATTTTGTAAAAAATTGTAAACATTCTTACTTTTACAACAAGAAGAAAAGTACATATTCTGCCTAGATTAATTTTAGGCCTCTCAATAAGTGTCATTACAGATCTAGTTCCCCTGTTCTTAATACACAATAACATACTCCATTTTCTATCTGCCATAAGCTTCCTTCTCTAAGACTGCATCTACAGTTTGAAGGTAATAGTTTATAGACGTTTCTTCTGATATGTATCAACAGCCACTCGGTTCCAGCAAATCCCTGCCGATATCGTACATTTCTGTTGTAGTCTTCCAAAAAATGTATCGTTTCACTGGAATCTTTAGTGTTCGCAACAGTTAGGGCTAGAAAATAATGCAATTGTTCCGTGGAAAGTGTTATTTTTGCTATTGAATGCCTGAAATTGTTTCCACGAAAACTGGAACCAGTAAGCTGTAGTTTTAGCGATAAATTTCTACAAGAAAAATTATTCGGACATGTCTTTCTTATCTGGGACAGAGATCTTTCTAAAACTGACTTCGTAGTATTTTCTATGTGGCTCATCCTCAAAGGTTGAGTCTGATTTCTGAAAATAGTAAATCAAAAACTAATTAATATTAATACAGTTTCTTAGATATATCTAATTATGTGTTTTTAATGACATCAACTTTAAATGCGCAGTACAAAAACCACTGAAGTAAGGTTGAGAAAAGTGTACTTTTATTTTAACTCTTCACAAATATTGTTTTGAAATGACTTCTTACCATTTCAGGAGTACTAGGGGACTTATCTTTGTCACACGTACAAAGGTTAAGTACAAGGGAATGTGGGTTATTAAACATGTTCTTATTTGTTGAGTTTCTTCACAAGTGTTAATAATACTAACAAGCATAGTACATTAGATAGAGGAAGAAAAATAAAATTGAGAACGGCACGTTTAAAAACGACCAGGTATAAGTGTCTGGAATTCAATAGATTCGACTTTAATTTTAAAATATTGATCATAAATGTTTTGTTTAACTTTTCGAATAATGGATAATGAATGGTATCTTTATATCGTACTCACATCTGAAATAGCGGAGCATCTTCAGAATCATTACATCTCTTCAATCCTGAGATGCACAACAAGCTGCCAGGCTATGTGCAGCCCAGAGGGAAAAAACAACAGATCATAATGTGTTGTTATTCACAAATATAATCGCTAAACGAACCCGAAATAAGTTTTCTTAAAAATCAAGTGGAGTAAATTTTAACAAATATTCCCTTCACTAACTTATATTGACTTATATCAGCGACGGAAAGTTCGAGCAATAATGTTCGATAAGTAGGACACAATCTTCATTAAAAGTTGGATTTTCATTGCCTTAAATGAATCACTTGGTATCTACGACAATTTACACAAAACTATAACAAAAACGAAAAGTAATTTGTACTTTCTCTCTTCTTCTCTCTCAGATACTGTGTTTCAATCCGAATTAAAATCAACTGATATATATATATGTACTACTGTAAAGGAAACAATAGAAACGTAGGTGTTTATTTATGTCCTGTTTTTTCCGAATAGTTTAGTTTTACTTAAACCGCGTAAGTTCCTTGTTATAGAATTAATTGACAATTCTGAATATATTCAGTAACTAATATTTCATTAGTTGCAATAAACGTAAACTATTTAGTGATGCCAAACTCTGATTGGCGCGTGTTCCAAAAAAAATATTACTTGTACAAAATCGTCATTCGTCGACTGAAGTTATTACATTGAATTAAATCCTTATTCGTGTCTTTTCGCATAGTTAACGAAAAGATTGTGTGTGGTGTGTGTTTGTATGAAAAACCTACATTCTGAGATAATTATTTCTAAATTTCAATGTGAGAGTTTTATTCAATCGCGTGTTTTCAACCAAAAACTTTCTTTAATCCAGATTCACTTCATAAAAAACACAAAACCTCCAGACAGTTTACAGCTCAAAACTAAATTTTTAATAATAACTTTGCTCCAATAACTGCGTCCACTTGTTGAAATAATATTTCTCTTCGTAACAATACAGTGGCTTAATTATACTCCACGTAAAATATCACTGTAGGAAAAAAAAACCGCTACCTCCAAAAAAATTAAATCTCAAATGATATTCCTGTCCCATATATTTCGTTAATGATAAATTCTCGACCATCAGATATTTCTGTCACAATTTTTGTGATGAAGAATATTTGTGTAGCTACTTATTCTACTATTTAAGCAAAAAATACATCACGTTACGATGAAAACAGCCTTCTTTCTCTCCAGTTTTCTTCGTGGTAGCAGTAAAGGACTCTATTACGAAATATACCTTTTTTTTTATCCAAAATTACAATCGTGTTGTAACTAAACGTGTCATCGACTACTGTTAGCGAGTAATTAAACAACGTTTTAAAGTTTACAGGCCCGGCATTGCCAAGTAGTTAAGGCGCTCGACTCGTAATCTGAAAGTCGCGGGTTTTAATTCCCTTTAAGCGGTTTTGAGTGTTATAGATTTATGGTCAATTTCACTATTGGTTGGTAAAAGAGTAGCTCAGGAGACGTCGGTAGTTGCCTTTCTTCTAGTTTAATACTCCAAAATTATGAATGGCTAACGCAGATATCTCTAATGTAGCTTTGCGCGAAATATGAAAACAAATAAACATATTTGCCATACATCGATATCAACGAAAACTTTCATGTGAAAGCGAACAAAGATTGTAGTTAACAAGCTTCCTTGTGAAGAGTTAAGCCCAAAACTACACAATGAATTATCTGTGCTCTGCCTATCACGGGTATCGTAACTAGGATTTTAGCAGTGTGAGTCCACAAACACACCTCTGTGACGTGTGTTAAAGACGTCAACAAGAGCGATAGCATTCAAATAATTTTTTCCTTGGTGTACATTCTCATCACTCTAAAACGTTTTAAATTCGCAGTCATTGGGTTGTATCTTGTGATATTCGAAACAGTTGTTGATCATTTTACACCTCGTTCTAACAGATTGAGAGTCGAGCGCCTTAACTATCTTGCAATGCCGGGCCTGTAAACTTTAAAACGTTTTTTATTATTTCGCCTACAGTAGTCGAAAACACGTTTAGTTTCAACACGATTGTAATTTTGAATGTTAAAAGGTTTATTTTGTGATAGAGTCCTTTACTTTGTAGTCGATTTTGTTTATTTTTTCATTTCGCACAAAACTACTTGAGGGCTATCTGTGGTAGCCGTCCTTAATTTAACAGTGTAAGACAAGAGGGAAGGCAGATGCTTATCACCACCCACCGCCAACTCTTAAGCTACTCTTTTACCAAAGAATAATAGGACTGACTATCACTTTATAAAGTCCCCACGGCTAAAACGGCGAGCATGTTTGGCGCGACGGGGATGCGAACCCGCGACCCTCAAATTACGAGTCGTACGCCTTAACACGCTAGGCCATGGCGGGTTTTTTGTAGTCAAGGGCGCTTTGGATTTTCTCGTAATGTAATTGGTTACTCAACAAAACGTTCTGCAGTTTGGGTTTTCTGCTACCACGAAGAAACTGGAGAGAAAGAAGTCTGTTTTCATCGTAGCGTGATGTGTTTTTTGCTTAAATCGTTGAATAAGTAGCTACACAAATATTCTTCATCAGTAAGAATTATGACAGAAATATCAGATGATCAAGAATTTCTTACTAACGAAATATATGGGACAAGAATGTCATTTGAGATTTAATTTTTTGGGGAGGTAGCGGTTTTGTTTTTCCTACAGTGATCATTTACATGGAGTATAATTAAGCCACTGTATTGTTACGAGAGGAATATTTTTTCAGGAATGAGTGGAGGCAGTTATTGAAGCAAAGGTATTATTAAAATTTAGTTTTGAGCTGTAAACTGTCTGGAGGTTTTGTGTTATTTATGAAGTGAACTCTGGATTAAAGAAAGTTCTTGGTTCAGAACACTGTGATTGAATAAAAGTGTCGCATTTGAATTTACAAATAATTATCTGCGAATAAGAATTTAATACAATGTAATAGCTTCAATTGACGAATGGCGATGTTGTACAAGTTCTATATTGGAACACGCGCCATTCAGAATTTGACATCACTAAGTAGTTTATGTTTATTGTAAATAATGAAATATTAGTTAACGAATATTTTCAGAAATTGTCAATTAATTCTATAACAAGGAACTTACGCGGTTATAAGTAAAACTAAACTATTCGGAAAAGACAGGACATGAATAAACACGTTTTTTTTTTCCTATAATAAATAAACACAACCTACGTTGCTATTGTTTCCTTACAGTAGTACATATATATATCAGTTGATTTTTATTCGGATCGAAACACAGTATCTGAGAGAGTAGAAGAGAGAAAGTACAAATTATTTTTTCTTTTTGCTAAAGTTTTGTGTAAATTGTTGTTGATACCAGGTGGCTTATTCGAGGCAATGAAAATTCAAATTTAATGAAGATTGTGTCCTACTTACCTATTTTATGTTATTGCTCGAACTTTCCGTCGCTGATAAGTGAAGATAAGTAAGTGAAGGGAATATTTGTTAAAATTTACTCTAGTTGTTTTTAAGAAAACTTATTCTGTGTTAGTTTAGCGATATTTATGAATAACAATACATTATTATGATCTGTTGTTTTTCCCTCTGGGTTGGACATAGCCTAGCAGCTTGTTGTGCATCTCAGGATTGAAGAGGTGTGATGATTCTGAAGATGCTCCGCTATTTCAGATTTGGGTACGATAAAAATACCATTCATTATTCGAAGAGATAAACAAAACATTTGTGATCAATATTTTAAATTAAAGTCGAATCTACTTGAATTCCAGACACTTTGACATGGACGTTTAATTCACGTGCCGTTCTCAATTTTATTTTTCTTCCTCTATCTAATGTTCTATAGTTGTTGGTATTACAAACACTTGTGAAGAAACTGAAGAAATAAGAACATGTTTAATAACCCACATTCTCTAGTACTTAACCTTTGTACGTGTGACAAAGATAAGTCCCCAAGTACTCCTGAGACGGTAAGAAGTCATTTCAAAACAATATTTGTGAAGAGTTAAAATAAAAGTACACTTTTCTCAACCTTACTTCAGTGGTTTTTGTACTGAGCATTTAAAGTTGATGTCATTAAAAACACATCATTAGATATATCTAAGAAACTGTATTAATATTAATTAGTTTTTGATTTACTATTTTCAGAAATCAGACTCAATCTTTGAGGATGAGCCACATAGAAAATACTACGAAGTCAGTTTTAGAAAGATCTCTGTCCCAGATAAGAAAGACATGTCCGAATAATTTTCTTGTAGAAATTTATCGCTAAACTACAGCTTACTGGTTCCAGTTTTCGTGGAAACAATTTCAGGCATTCAATAGCAAAAATAACACTTTCAGAACAATTGCATTATTTTCTAGCCCTAACTGTTGCGAACACTGAAGATTCCAGTGAAACGATACATTTTTTGGAAGACTACAACAGAAATGTACGATATCGGCAGGGATTTGCAGAACCGAGTGGCTGTTGATACATACCAGAAGAAACGTCTATAAACTGTTACCTTCAAACTGTAGATGCAGTCGGAGAAGGAAGCTTATGGCAGATAGAAAATGGAGTATGTTATTGTGTATTAAGAACAGGGGGAACTAGATCTGTAATGACACTTATTGAGAGGCCTAAAATATAATCTAAGCAAAGTATGTACTTTTCTTTTGTAGTAAAAGTAAGAATGTTTAATTGTTTTCAAAATACTTAAAACTTTTGGATATTTGCTGTGCTCAGAACAACCAAATATCTCTTTTAATATAATAGAATGTTACACGTTGGGACCAAAGTTCAACAACTGTTATATATTTATTAATAAATAGAAATATATTTGTGCATAATATCAAAACTAGGAATTTACGATCTTGTCAGTAGCTAATGTTTGAAGTTCATTTTATAAGAATAAATAAATACCTATGCTGATCAGTTATCTTCGAAATTTTGAAAGCAAACTTGAGGGTGTATAATGTTAAAAATACTGGAATCGATTTACGCGGGTAAAGTGCATCGTGCATCCTCCACTTTAACAAAGATAAAAAACGGCGTTCTTTTAACAGTAAAGAAATCAGTAAGTAGCGTCTTATACTGGAAACTAAGTGTCACCTTGACAAGAAAAACAGTCAGAATCCACACATTTTTCAATCAGGAAAGAAACAAACAGGTTAAGGCGAACTTAATGTGAATTTTTGTTTTGTGTTTCGATTTCGATAAAAAGAAAAACATTTAAAAAGAGAAGTTACTGTTATTGGATGAAATTTAGTAGTTTTGGATTACTACGCATTAGATCTTGGAATAAGCGAAAAAATGGGTTATCTTGGCTGTGTATACAACGTGGTATCAAAACTAGATTTTTAGCGTTATAGGTCCCTAGACTTTAAAACGGGAACGAAATGTCGGTAAAATCATCGCCTTTACCCCTGTTTAACAGCTAATGTTATTCTATGTTTTACTGTAAGGCAACCCCTAGTGGCAATTATTTATAAGCTTTAAATTGAACTGAAGAAGAAAAAGAACAAATAATGAACGTACAAGAGTTTAAGTCAAAAGTGTTCTTAGGGTTATAATAATGTCACATGAAGCTAGATAGATTCATTGACAGAAGTGCATATGTGAAATATTTGTATATTTTAATGGTTAATAAAAGACATGTGGGTATAAATTTCCGTACAACTAAATTAAAACCGTGCAATTTTTACAGCATTTACAAAAACCAATTTAATGTCAAATGAACGAGCTGTGTTTATAATACAGATTAGACAGCCTAAAGTTTTATAATGTTCATTGGACCCTGAACCTAAGCTCAATCTTTTATAAGTTAACCGTAGTACACACACTGAAAAAAATTACGTTGCCCACACTGGGGGTCATTTTTGACCCCCACCAAAAATATTTTAAAAATTATTTTCATATAAACAAAGTATAAATTTGGACAAAATATTTATTCTATACAATTTATGCATACACTCAGGGTAACTTTATGGTCATTGCAAGCCATTTTACTACAGTTGATACACTTTGAAGAATATATCTTTCTTGAATCACGTGCACATGTTCCTAACGTTCTCTTCAGCAAATTTTTGTCTTTATGGAGGGATCACTTCATTTGTATCTTCTTCAGGCAGTAATTCATCAGTAAGCAACTTCAGAAATTCACGTCTTGCTCTTTTTGGAACTTTGATGCGAATTCTGGATGGCGCTGGCGATAGAGAAGGAAGCATTGTATGCGGCAGCATCAAGAATGTTATAAAATAGTGCCACCTTCTGGTCTTTCTTTTTGTGGAAAAGAATCTAACTATTTGGTCTAGTGTGTCGACTCTCCTTTGGTGGAGTTATGTATGATATTATTTCAGGTTTTCCTGATTCATCATCGATTGAGGGCTCTCTATGCAACGTAGATAAGAGCACCACAGATTTATCCTTTTTGGGTTATATTTGACCAATGTTGCCTTGTCGAGAACATTTATAGAGTGTTCTAGAATTCTAGAACACAAAATTTCATATCATATATTTGATTGTTTACCAGAAATGTAATTGAGTTTTTTAAACAGGGGTCAAAAATGACCCCCAATGTGGAAAACGTGAATTTCGACATTAGACAAGGGGTGTTATACTTCATTTGCATAAAATACATGTTAAACGTATTAGTATAGTATTTATTAGTATAGATTAAATTAGGTACATTTTAGGCCCGAAAGTCACACCTTTGATATTTCTGTAACAACTTAAACACAAGTGGGCCCATTTTTGACCCCCACAGTGGGTATGAGGGTTAAAACAATTTTCTTTTTCAGACTGCACGTATGGTTTGTGGTCACAGTATGAAAACCTTAAACGGAGAGCGTTTGAAAGCGAGGCGGGTTCTTTATTGTTAGTTTAATTAACAGTTTTTTTTTCGTACATTGCAAAAAGTATATTAACAAATATAATAGTGTTGTTTTTACCCAGAGATATACGGCTAGTGGTGTTTTACCACGCTACACCATAAGGCTATCAGAACAGATATTTCAATAACCTTTATTTTATCACTTATATTCTGTAAATAATAACGTACACTGAATCTTATGTAAAGGTTGTGAAAAGCATACTCATTTAAGACATTACAGAGGCCGGTATGGCCAAATGTATTAAGGCGTTCGACTCGTAATCCGAGGGTCGCTGGTTCGAATCCCCGTCGCACCACACTTGCTCGCCCATCCAGCCGTGGGGGTGTTATAATATGATGGTCAATTCCACTATTTCTTAGTAAAAGAGTAGCCCAACAGTTGGCGGTGAATGGTGATGACTAGCTGCCTTCTCTCTAGTCTTACACTGTTTACACTTATATTTTATAAATTTAAAAACCACATGCATTTCATTGTTGTTGGTTTCTCTTTTATTGTTTGGCAGAAAACTACATAATGGGCTGTTTGTGATGTGCCCATCAAGTGTATCGTTACCTAGTTTTTAATACTATAAAATTTCACATTTGACGTTGTATCACTTGGATGCGTTTGTGTTTTCTTACAACGGTTTTCGATTGTTGTTGTTTTTTCCTTTTCTCTGTTGCATCAATTGCTATTTTTTATATATAAACCTTAAACATTAATTAGCTTTTATAGAATTGAATAATATTGTAATTAAAAACTACATCAAACTTATAATGTCATCAGCATTAAATATACGGACAAGAGATGTATGATACAAGAAAAAAAATGAAATTAATGAAAAGAGAAAAATAGCCAATCACACAGAAAACATGCAATGAAATTCCAGTGCTTCGAAAAGGTGGATTGTCTTCTCTACTTCAGAAGAAGAAAGGCGCATTGCTATTTTAAAGCGATATCTATTACTATATATAGATATTATAAACTATAGATAGTTTATTATAAACCATAGTAGCTTATTATAAACTATAGATAGTTTATAATGAAACATACTAGATTCTGATTAGTGTTTTATGTTTGTTTCAAATATTCCTACAAAGCTACTGCAGGACTATTTGCGATAGTTGTTTCTAATGTCGAACTCATAAACTAAAGAGAAAGGGATTTGACAGTCACACTTGAAACGCATTCATAGCCACAAAGAGCGAAGCAAGATATTTTTGTAGAGATAATTCATAGATATATTTATAAGTAACATACAAACATTTAGTTTTGATTTATTAGTGAGACATAATCTAAACATATTAACACATGTTATAAAATCGGATCGTGGGATTTATTATTAATTTACAGACTGCGTAAACTGAGAATCAGTCGAAAGAACCATTCAGTTTTCATTTTCAGACATTAAAATAATAGCATTTATAAAAGTGTGTGTTGTTTAATACTTATTTATAGTTTCTTGGGCTTTGTTTTGATATATTTTGATATGCATAAAACATGAATACCAGAAAATTTAAACACAGTGCTATCTGGAAGACTGAAACAACATTACTGTTTGTAA
>MU033980.1:31754-41793 GCA_011833715.1 Carcinoscorpius rotundicauda
AACTGATGACACTCGCACCTTTGTGAAAGCTGACCAGTGCCGGACAAGTGACTTAGTAAGCCCTCTGTTAGGGCAAGTGTGGCCCTGGTACACACTTTTCTTTTCTAGCGAGGTGATATTAATACATTCCACTTTTTATACGTCACGCTAACGTCTCTTTTAATCTTGTACTCCATTCGTATAGAACGGACGACACGAGTGGTTTGTTACATCTTAATAGTTTGGCCCCTGCAGTACCCAAAGAATACTTACTTGTTCGTGCAAGAAGTTTGGAATGGAGATGCGCATTTAGTTACCTGGTTAGCGGCAGTATCACTTTCTCAGTGCGAATTACACAAGAGATAAACACGTGTGCTAACTTTGTCACGATAGGTTCGAACAGTATTGGTTTGCGAGCCTAGTATATTCTACCGGAAGAATGCACGTGAGTATAATTAACTATTTGTTTGCTATGGCCCTAGGAACCGTCCATACATTCACTCGTACAGATATATAGTGTTCCCGTGAGCGGTCATTTTTTTTATTTTTTTTTTACATTGTCAGAGAGACGCGACAGCAATGCTGGGCCCAGTGAGATATACGAAACACCTGAACGAGTTTTTCTATGAAGGTTTTAGTCCGAGGGGCCATCACATAATTTGATAACTGTGATAAACTATAAAGGAGCTTATGTAAGAAAAACCGACATATCGGAATGTAGATGATAACAAAGTGCCTGCCTTCACCCGTTCCATTCCACTCGCGTTGATCTTTCAGCTCTTGCACGGGATTTAATGAAGTAAAGAAAGTTCATAGAGCTTTCTCATGTCCTTTAAGTCACCACCCTGTTTAGAGATCAGAGAGACGGGTTCATAGGTTACAGTATCTTGAAGGAAGCCGGGATCTTGCAGTGTCTCGAGGTCTTTTTTTGTTGTTGTTGTTTCTTTTCTGGTTGTGTCTTGCGCCAAGCGGTGTGGGACTAACTATTTGTTTGATCGTTTTGTAATCTTTCTTTTCTGATGTGTTTTTCCTGTTTGTTTTTTGTACACGTGTCACGGTGAATAAGCTGGCCAAATAAAATGTTGAAAATAATCGAACTTGTTTTCCGTGTCTTCTTTCATTTCACCGATTTTACTTCTTTTAAATTTCATTACGAAATAGATAGCAGAGCTCTTTACAAAACATCTGACTTTAGTAGATTTAAAAAAACAACAGACGTATGTTATAGAGTCACGAAACAAGCAAGTTTAAGTTTCATGTTACTATTCCAGGGATTCGGCTGTTTGTTCAAATAGTTCGTTTTGTTATTCAGTTGCAAGAAAACAGAATGAATGATTGACGCTTTTGAAGAATCCTTTTGTGTGTGTATAAATAATGTAAGTGGCTCAGTACATTTAATTAAACATATCTAGTTTGTTATAAATAAAAAAAGCCGAAATAAAAGTAAAAAAATGCTGCACCAATTGAAAGGAACCCCAGACTACAAGCTATAATGTGGGATATCCTTGGTTTGGAGGTCATTGAGGAAGTATGACCCATATTACGGTGGGGATACACAGTCTATCAGTTTTAACCTCCGTTTGTCAGTCTCACATACAGGAATAACAATAGAAATTAGGAGAGCGAGATGTGGGTGCTCAAGTCCACATTTATATCACCCTTCACTGCCTGCAGACCGTTGTAGAAAGGTGACTGCTCTCGAAATTAAAGCAGAAGAAAAATTAAAGGATAAACATGAAACTAAAAATGAGGTTAAATGAAAAAAATAGTACCAGTGGGGGGTGAGCAAGTTAAATAAACTTACCTCCTGAAGTTAACATCCAACTCGCATTATGATGGTAAGACGAATTGTACCAGTAGAAAGGGTTCTAACCAGTTATATAAACTAATTGGTATAACTCCCAACCACCACCCATAAGTCACCTGTAACTCTTAAGTTTTCATACTTAAACAAGTATGCTGTAAAGTCATTAAACAACTTTGCACTACTTATTGCGGATGAACACCTTACCGTATGTAAAGAGTGTTTAATATATATATATACACACACGTTTCTTCCTTTTCTACTTATCAAGATTAGGTGGGACAGCGGTAAATTTACAGACTTTCAACGATAGAATCCGAGTTTGATCTCCGCGGTGGAAACAATAGATAACCTAATGGGCTTTGCTCTAAAACAAATAAACAATTATTGCTGCTAACGATACTTCGGTAGTAATCCCAGTAATATCTTATGGAGTTGTTACGAGAAACAAGAAGTTAAAAACGCTCAAGTAAATGTTGAAATGGGATGCGTGATTGGAAGATGTCGAAAGTTGAAGTAATTATTACAACAATGTTAAATACGAGCCTTACATGTAAAACTAAATACAAAGCTCTTAATACGAATTGTACATAATATAGATCAACAATGGAAGTGTACATAATAAGAACCAACAATAGAAATGTACTCAAAGGAAATCAACAATTAACCTATATGACGGAAATTAACACTCAAATGTATATAATGGAGCCAAACAATAAATATTTACGTAATGGGAAACTTTAAAAAATATGTTTTTGAATATTTAAGGTAAACATATTCCATACAGAATAAAAATGGAATGACGGTAGTCTCAGAAAATGAAGAAAATTGATGGCAAAGGAAATTAAGACATCACAAAGAACGTGTAAAAATTAACAGTAAGGGTTTATTTGAATACATTAAGAGCAAATAAAATGTTCAAATAGGGATACAACCCTTGAGGGAAGATAAAGGAAGGGAAGTATCTGAGAATTATGAGACGGTTGGGTTACTTTTTTTTCGGTTTTTACTGACAAAGATTTAAGCAGTATTTCACATCATGAACAGTTGATAAATGGAAACAAGATCAAACAATATGATTGCATTAACCTCTGAGATGGTTAAGAACAGCTAAGAAGTTTAAAAAATGGATAAGACTCCTGGACCAGACAATATTTCACTAAGGGTTTTAAAGGAGGGTGAAGATTGGATGCGTGAACCATTTACTGTTATTTTTTGTCAGTTATTGAACAGTGTGCAGGTACCACATGGCCGGGTGGGTTAAGGCGTTCGACTCGCAATCAGAGGGTCGCGGGTTCGAATCCCGGTCGCACCAAACATGCTCGCTCTTTCAGCTGTGGGGGCGTTATAATGTGACGGTCAATCGCACTATTCGTAGGTAAAAGAGTAGCTCAAGAGTTAGCGATGAGTGACGATGACTAGCTGCCTTCCCTCTAGTTTTACACTGCTAAATAAGGGACGGCTAGCACAGATAGCCCTCTTGTAGCTTTGCGCGAAATTCGAACCAACCAAATAAACAAATATTAGTCTTACATCAGTTGTGGGAAAAGTTTTTGTAAGTCTGTTAAAAGATGCTTCCCAAAGTCGTTTCACAAGTTTAGAATTTTATCGGACAGTCAACATGGTTTCACTGTGGCAAAATCTCGCCTCAAAAATCTTTTAACATTCTTTGAAAATATTACTGCTTATATAGATGAAGCAAAGATATAGATTTAGTATATCTGGATTTCCCGAAAGCATTTGACGAGGTACCACATAAAATACTAGTAAAAAAAGGCACTTCTATAGGTATAAAGAGGATAAGTTACCAATTTGGACAGAAGAAAGCAGTCAGGTGTTATAAACGAAGTTCAATCAAACTTTATTACTGTCATAATTGGAGTACCTCAAGGCTTAGTTTTAGGATATTTGCTTGTTTTGGTTTAGATCAACGATATGGGTGAAGAAATAGTCAACAAATCACTTAAATTTACTGATCATATTAACATTTTGTTTGTTGTTAGCTGTGAAGAGGATGCTACTAAAATACAAAAGGATTTAGTTCATCTAGTGAGTTGGGCAAATAAATGACAGATGAGCTTTAATTATTACAAATACAATATAACACATATGGTTTATTATAATTTGGATGTAAACAACCTTAACAGGGTTATGAAAGAACAGGATCTTGGTGTAATAACTGATCAGTCTCTAAAGCCATCCAAGCAGTGTGCTGCTACTAGAGGTGGGGTAAATATGATTTTAGGTTGTATCTACAGAAATATTTAACACAAGTTTAATGAGGTTATAATTTCATTGTACAGGTCGCTGTGAGGATACATTTAGAAGATTGTGTTCAGTCTTGGATTCCTCACTTTAGGAAAGACACTTAATTATTGGAAAGGGTCACTAGAATGGAGGATTTGTCATATGAGGAGAGATCGAAAATTCTCATACTGTTTTATCTTGAGAAAAAAAGAGTTAGAGGGGACCTGGTTGAAGTGTTTAAGGTTGTAAAGGGAATTGGTAGTGTTGATTCAACATCTTTTCTCATACTTAACTGTGAAAATAGTAGGACTAAAGGACACATACAGATTTTGGAAGGAAAGTTATCTTCAGCTAAGACAGTATCATTTTACCAACAGGGTGGTTAGCCTTTGGAATTGGTTGTCTTCAGATGTTGTAGAGGCATTAACTTGTAGTGAGTTTAAGAAAAGCTTGACAAGTATAAGAACGATAAGGGTGGACTTTGAGATTATCTTTTTTATTAATATTATTTTAGATTAGGGGATCAAAAAGCCAAGATGAACCAACAGGTCCAATGTTGTTCCAAAACGTTATGTAATGCACTAGTATTTGCATTTTCGATATGAGATTTGTGAAAATATATTCTCAAACGTAATTCTTCTGTTTCTGCAACGAATGCAAGGTAATGCACAAATAATGACACGTGAATTACAACAGACATACAGCGAAGGAGTTGAGACATTGTGGGTGTAAATACTGAACTCCGTACTCTTAAATGATGTTTACTGGCGGCTGATATAACATGAACATTCGGATTTTGTCTGATAGGTGGAATATTTCCAACACATTTGGAAGATATTGCCATTTTCAGGTAACGACTACGACTAAAAATGGAAACTCTATCAAAATATCTCTAATGCTTATTATATATGTGCATATACCCAATAATGATCACAGTTAATTAATTATAATATTCAAATTGTATTTATTATAGCAGTCAGAATGCATTGTTTCAACAGCTGTTTCTATTTTAAATCTCTCGTTGTAAAGTCTGCACGTGTAGCCAAGCATCTCCTCTTTGAAACTCCTTCCTACACTATTGGTGGGTTGAAGTTTACAACGTTCGTAAAGTTGATTGTGTGTATCAGTTTAAAACAAAAACTTCATTTTCGTAGGTTAAAGTTCATAACGCTTTTGTGGTTGATTTGTATGTACCAGCTTAAAAAAAAGAAAAGAAATCGTTTTGATAGGTTACAGTTTGCGATGCTTACGTAGCTGATTGTTTGAAGTTACTCACAAAGCTGCACGAGAGACTATGTGTGCTCTGTCACGATGCATATCAAAATCCAGCTTCTAGCGTTGCAAGACATGTTTCTGTGCTACTGGAGGCGACTGATTGTATGTACCAGCTTACTAATTTATTCTTTTAAACTATTCATTAGACAAGCTGTTTAAAGTATTATAGGTTGTAAGTCTTCAGGATCGCAGGAGAATTTTACTGAGTTTCTACAACAGCTCGAGAAAAAAGGAAGACGAGCCTAATGCAGGACTGTAGAAATATACATCTTAATTAAAAGTATTTAATAATTCACATTATGATAAATTCTTCGTATTTTACATAGAAAGTGGAAGAGTTAGAAATAAGATGGATAGCGCTTCAACTATGAAAGACAAATTTCGAAAAAAAAAAAATCGTTTTAAGCTCTCTTCATTAGCACGAGTTGTTCGTGACTGCCATAACCACTCTGTACTGGTTATTGTTCACAGAATTGTTATTGGTTCAGGGATTATCATTGGAACCACAATGTCAGTATCGCGTTGATGAATCACCTGGATCCCAGATTCTCATGTATATTTTAGTAAAACTAAACCACAAGGAAGAAAGTATTAAGCCTAATTATTATATCAATAAATACAGTGCTCTTAGTTCTAGTGAATTCAGAGGCGTTTTTCTTTTCAAGTAGTTTTCGAGTTGATTTTTTAAAAAATAAAAATAGCCATCTGCTTCCAGCTACTAGAACATTTTGTATTTTATATCTTAGGCATCATTATCTCATACATTTATCGGTTCGTTATCAGTTTTGCTTTACGTTTAAGATAACTATACGATCATACAAGTATTTATGAACCAGAATGTGAATGTAAGTGGTAGAAATTCGGTTATTAACAACACAGAAGTCAAATCGACCGACCACTTTTATCATTGAGCATTTTCGTGTTTATCCAAACCAGAGGTCCCAGCAATGCCAGGTGAGTTAAGGCGTTATACTCGTATTCTGAGGTTCGTGGGTTCGCATCCCCGTCGCGCCAAACATGCTCGCCCTTTCAGCCGTGGGGGCGTTATAATGTGACGGTCAATCCCACTATTCGCTGAAAAAGAGTAGCCCAAGAATCGTCGGTGGGTGGTGATGACTAGCTGCCTTTCCTCTAGTCATGAACTTTTAAATTAGGGACGGCTAGCACAGATAGCCCTCGAGTAGCTTTGCACGAAATTCAAAAACAAACAAACAACAAATCGGTTGGAGAAGAGTGACCACTGGTTTTTGTGGACAGTTAAACTGATACATTCTCTTTAGTCTATCAGTTAAAAATGTGGGATGGCTCTGCAAGAAACAGACAATTTTTATCCGAATTCTTGTTTTCTAAGAATTATGAGTGATTAGATTATTTGAACTGCTAGAATAGCAGCACAAAAAACAAACAGCTAACGTTTTGTAATTTTAAAACTCCAATGACACAATACCAACAGCAGAATGTCTTTTACCAATGATTAAAATCAAAATAGCAATTCACCACTGCGCGGCTGATATTCGACTTTCTTTTGGCAACGCCCCTTATTGACTTTTCAGTAAGTTTGTTTGTTTTGAATTTCGCCCAAATTTGCGCAAGCCGTCCCTTAGTTAGGAGTGTAAAGCTAGAGGAAAGGCAGCTAGTCATCACCACCCACGGCGAACTCTTGGGCTACTCTTTTACCAACGAATAGTGGGATTAACCGTATAATTATAACGTCCTCACGGCTGAAAGGGCAAGCATGTTTAGCGTGACCGGGATGCAAACCCGCGACACTTGGATTACGAGTGGAACGTCTGAACACAGTTGGCCATGCCTGGCCACACATTATTATTTATAAATTTCAATGGTTCGAATGCTTTTCGGCAAATTATTTTAATTGTGCCGTTATCAAGTGGCTAATTAGTTAATTACAATTTTCAGATAGTTTTTTTTTTACCATTTAGTAACAATATTTTATGGTTTTATATTAAGATGTCTTGTAACGAATGAAGACAAATAGGATTGTACTCTTTCCAATTCATCATATCATCATCTGCCACTCGATTCCTTTAAGGAACATAGGGCCGCAGTTTCTCTAACAGGCTGGTTTTAAAGTAAGTAGGTTGTTAGCCCACTGCACAACCCCCAACCAGGAGGACCTTTTTTTTCATCCCATCGAGGGGAATCGAACCTCTGATTGTAGCGTTGTAAATCCGGAGACACACCGCTGTACAAGCGGGGGGCACACTTTTCCATTACGGAAATGTATTACTTCGCTTATATTGTTCACGGGCCTGGCATGGCCGAGCGCGTTAAGGCGTGCACTCGCAATCCGAGGGTCGCGGGTTCGTGCCCGCGTCGCGCTAAACATGCTCGCCCTCCCAGCCGTGGGGGTGTATAATGTGACGGTCAATCCCACTATTCGTTGGTAAAAGAGTAGCCCAAGAGTTGGCGGTGGGTGGTGATGACTAGCTGACTTCCCTCTAGTCTTACACTGCTAAATTAGGGACGGCTAGCACAGATAGCCCTCTAGTAGCTTTGTGCGAAATTCCAAAAAACAAACAAACAAACATATATTGTTCACTAGCGTCACCTAATGAAAAATGTATAATTTTGTCAATGTAATTTTGCAGACTAATAATATTTATATGTTCATTGCAAGAGCTAAGAGTCAGTAATATCATATACAAAATCTGTGCTATATTAATGGAACAGTAGCGACAACTTCTTTTTATTGTCATAGTCTGGCACGCGCCAGTGGTATACGAGCAAATTTCTCTGAAGATACTTGAAATACGCAGTAAGCGCGGTTTCTGTTTCTCCCCTGTTAACGAATCGGATACAATTTTAATAAATAACAAAGTTAGCACATATCTATTCTGTGTTTTGCATTCCAACCATACCGTGCAAATATGTATTTCTAATTTAAGGTCAAAGAAAACTGTCAACACGTGGGAGAAATGAGAATCAGATGATAATACAGTTTCTTTCATTCGTCCATGTCCACTCCAGCTAGGTCGAATCACGTGACAGGATCAGTAAAGCCTGCTTTAGGGTTCTTTCTTTGTTTAGCATATTGAATAGGTTAAAGCTGTCAGCATTCGGAGTAGTAATTTTTTATGTTATTTGTCATCTCAAAATCCACGTTTCAAGGAACATATTTGAAAATGGGTTTCTTCACAAAATTTATTTAGGATAGTCTACATTCGTCGTTATTGTCGGCATTAAAGAAACAGTTTTATGATATCTGCAAAAGCACCCCACCCCTCAAAAAAGTAATTTACACTTTTAAAATTTCAATTTTTGGTGATCAATATGAAAAACATTTTAAATCTTAAGCTGAGATGTATTTTAGTTTCAAATTTTTGTTTTTCCTTAATGTTATTACTTATGTAGGAAGTCATTATTTTCATTGCACTTGATATTAAATGTGAAATTTCCAATTTAACCCCCCTAGATTTTTTACTTTTATTAAGAAAGCGCAAACTGATTGTATTTCAAACAACTCAATAATTTGGAAAGACTCGATATTCGAATGTAGTTAAACGGCTTTATGAATTTTCTTTTGAAACGTGACAGCAGTTTTTAATACACCCAGCCACTGTTGGAAATGGTGTTTTGCTAAGAACTGGAAATATGTATGGAACGAGTATACGATATAGGCTGTTATACTTACTGAAAAATGGCCCGGTATAGCCAAGCGTGTTAAGGCGTTCGACTCGTAATCCGAGCGTTGCGGGTTCAAATTCCAGTCGTACCAAACATGCTCGCCCTCCCAGCTGTGTGAGCGTTATAATATGACGTTCAATCCCACTATTCGCTGATAAAAGAGTAGCCCGAGAGTTGGCGGTGATGACTAGTTGCCTTCTCTCTAGTCTTACACTACTAAATCGCGGACGGCTAGCGCAGATAGCCTTCGAGTAGCTTTGCGCGAAATTAAAATAAAAGGTAAATCTATAATCATTTAACATATTTTAATACACGAATCAAAACTTCACAACATTGAGATTTATAACTATATCACTGTTTTGACAAAGGTGATGTGTGTGTTTTTCTTACAGTAAAACCACATCGGCATATGTGCGGAGGCCACCGAGGGGAATCATTCCCCTGTTTTCAGAGTTGTAAATTCATAGACTTACCGTTGTACCAGCGGAGGACGATGTTTCTAGCCTTAACAGTATAAAATATCACGTTACTATTTTTTAATGTGACACTTAGTAATGGTGTTTTATAAGTTTAATCGAAAAATGTGTTATAAGTAAAACATTATTGTGGCGTTTATAAAAATTTTGGAATATTATTGTAGTTTAAAATTACGTAAAAACCTGTAGATGAAAAATGTTGTACAGATATTGAGGAATAACAAAATTTTAGGCTTGTATTCCACAACTAACAATGCTGTATCCAGAACGTTATAACTTTGTTATAAGATAAATTGAAAACGAAGAGGAAAAATTAATGTTGGACAGCAAAAGTGTGTTTGTGTTTTTTCGTATAGCAAAGCCACAAAGGGCTATCTGCTCAGCCCACCGAGGGGAATCGAACCCCTAGTTTTAGTGTTGTAAATCTGGAGACATACCGCTGTACTAGCGGGGGAGCTGGACAGCAAAAATCTTAACAAATTGAAAATAAGTATATTGTCTATATTCGATGCTTAGAAACCATTTAGACATTTTAATAGGTATATTATAAACTTCCAGACAGAAATGATTCTGGTATCCCTTTAGTACAGCGGTATATCTCCGGGCTTACAAT
>MU033981.1:0-14527 GCA_011833715.1 Carcinoscorpius rotundicauda
ACTCGTAGCTTTCGTTTGAATTTCCATTTGACTTAAAGGAATTCGCTTCTGATTGCAATCTATGTTGATAGCAGACATTCCATATTCACCATTAGAGATCTCCTTTTCTTTACGATTGTTTTCGAGGCAAAAAGTTGGTAGCCATTCAGTACTGTTTTCACTGTTTCTTTCATTTAACAGTCTTACAGATGATTCATTTATTCGTTTGTCTCGTGCGAGTTAGGTTTCTTTGGCTCGGTATCAACACACATTCTTTTCTCACGCAGGATCTCTGTTAAAAGTATACACCCGTCCTTAACATGAAAAATCTGAACTGCCGCTGACAGCAAGTGATGCTCAGATTTATTCTGTACAGTATATAATGTGCATGTGCATTGTGTAGGCTTGCACAGAGATCTAGAATAAGTGAATGACACAAATTCGTAGACATCTTTTTAGAAATATTAAAATGTCAGCCGTAATAAAAAGGGCCCAAAGACTTATACGTATATAAATAAAGCCCCGTTAGAGTGAACCCTATACTGTTAAGCTGCAATGTGGACCTCCTTTAATGTCCAAGAACACACTTCAAAGACGAAGAGAATACGTAACAAGATATTTATGAAACAAAAATTACATTTAACAAAGGATTTCATTCATATACTATCGTGTAATTGATTTACACGTTAGTTTTGCATGCTATTCTTCTCGGTTTTCAGTTGTTTAACTGAGAAATGAACAACTTAAAAATCTAGAAGCAAATGTATCTCAACGTCGAATTAAGAGATAGGTTTGCTTGTTTTTGAATCTCGCGTATAGCTACACAAGCCGTCCCTAATTTAGCAATGTAAAACTAAAGGGAAGGCAGCTATTCATCACCACTTACCGCCAACTTTTGGGTTATTCTTTCACCAACGAATAGTGGGATTGAACGTCACATTATAACGGGGATTTAAACCCGCGACTTTCGGATGATGAGTCGAGTGCCTTAACCACCTGGCCATGCTGGGTCTGAGGGGAAAGTAGTATTTGCAATTTACATAATATTTATTATAAATCTTAGGCCTATTTGATTCAGGGTATTAACTTTATTGCAACAGCACAACAAAACTGTGGTAGTATTTTACCTGGCAACCATGAACAGCGTAATAAACATATTACCGTTTTTAGGACGAAAGATCGGTTGAAATCTTGGCCCGGCGTGGCCAAGTGTGATAAAATGTTCTACTCGAAATCCGAGGGTCGCGGGTTCGAATCCTGGTCGCACCAAACATACTTGCCTCCCAGCCATGGGGGCGTTATAATGTGATGGTCAATCCCACCATTCGTTGATAAAAGAGAAGCCCAAGAGTTGACTGTGGGTGGTGATAACTATCTGCCTTCCATTTAGTCTTACACTGCTAAATTTGGGACGACTAGCACAAATAGACTTCGAGTAACTTTGTGCGAAATTCAAAAAACAAACTATTGAAATCATACTTGTTTTGAAGAACAAAATATTTGGTACAGCTGATTATAGTCATTTATCCCTATACAGTCAACTCTCGCTACTATGACACCCCGCTACTATGCCACTCTCGCTATTATGCCACTTTTGCTCGGTCCCGACAAAATTCAATACAAAATCAAATTTACTATGCCACCCCTACTCTCTCTACTATGCCACTTTTTTGTGTGCACGCTGTTTCAAAATTGGGTTTTGGTTTCCATAAAAATGGCTTTCTTAGCGTGAAACAGTTTAAAGCCTGCATGCAGGTTGTGAATATGTAAAATGCATGCATTTTGCGTATTAAAAACACCCCCCCCCATGACCGTACATGTGCGTGGAGCACACAAAAACGCTTACCAATGCGGGTCACATGATGTGATTAAATATGTTTCAACTTTAGCTTACTATGTCAGTTCAGAAAAGAAAGAGAACAGACTTTACTCTGCAAGACAAGAAAGAGATCATCGATGCCGCCAAGAAGGAATCGAACCAGTCCAAGCTGGCTAGAGAGATTAGCAAGAAATGGGGCTTCGAAGTAAAGAGAACCACCGTGAAGAGTATTCTCAGCCAGAAAGATGCAATCGAGGCTGCAATTACAGCTGGAGTTCCATCAAAGCGCATGAAGCTGACGCAGGCTCATGACCCGAAGCTTGATGATGGGGTGCTCATGTGGCTGAAGCAAGCCAGAGGACAGAATCTGCCTATCAGTGGTGATCTGATCAAGGAGAAAGCGATGAAACTGGCCGAGCTGATGCACATCCCGGAATTCATGGCCAGTGAAGGTTGGCTGACCAACTTCAAGAAGCGCCACGGCATCACATACAAGACAGTGCAAGGCGAAGCTGGTGCGGTGGATTTGCAATCCTTACTTGAGTGGCAACAACAGGTTCTTCGGCCCTTGCTCGGACAGTTCTCTGCAGACGATGTCTTCAATTTGGATGAGACCGGACTCTTCTGGCAGCTGCTTCCAAACAAGACCATGGCTTTCAGGGGAGAGCGGTGCACTGGGGGAAAGAAAAGCAAGCAAAGGATCACTCTTCTGGTCGGAGCAAACATGAGCGGCAGCGAGAAGTTCCCTCTTCTGGTGATCGGCAATTCCAAGAGACCCCGTGCCTTCAAGAACAAGGAGATCCCGGTCACATACAAGGCGAACTCGAAAGCGTGGATGACGGCGGAGCTTTTCGAGGAGATGCTGCGTGCGTGGGACGGACGACTCGGTCAACAGCGACGCAGAGTTCTGCTCTGTCTCGATAACTGCTCTGGCCACCCTGCTGAGCTCCAGCTGGACAACATCCAAATGGTCTTCTTCCCACCCAACACTACAGCCAATTCGCAACCAATGGATCAAGGAATCATAGAGAATCTCAAGCGCCACTACAAGAAGCTTCTGCTGTGCCGCCGGCTTGAAGCCATGGACGAGGGAAAAGAAGTTCAAGCACGGTGTGATGCAGGCATGTGATCAGTTGGACAATGAGATGCTTGAGATACGCCGAAAGAAGATGCGCCAGCTGACGATTTTTGAGAACCTTGGACTGAGCTGATAGATTACATGAGAAAATAAAGGCATTTTTTAACAATAAAACCGTTTTTTGAAAAAAACTCGCTACTATGCCACTTTTGCTCGGTCCCGAAGGGTGGCATAGTACCGAGAGTTGACTGTATAACACCGTAGAATGCAGTATTTGTCACATAAATTATACATGTGAATATTCTTTATCTGTAAAAAGATAACTGATTTTTAATTTAAATATTGTTACAGTGTTTGTACATTTATAACTACTCAATTATAATATATATGTATCATGAGTCATCTGTTCGCTGTCTTATTATGGTTGGTATCAGAAATACCGACTAAGACTTGTATTGTCAAAAAAAATTGCAAAGCGACATTTTGTGTAAATTTTATTTGCTTTTACCAAAGTTTCAAGTTGAAATCTTTGGCAAGTGTTGTTATTATTCATTAAATCTAAATTATGCAAAACATAAAGATGATTATTATTTCTCAGTTCAAGGAAAGCAATGAACTTTTCAATCGTTGTTGTCAGTAAAACGTTTTTCCACCGAACAATGTCACGTGAATTCATGACGTCATTCAAACCGGACTACTTAAAGCGCATAGCAACACTGATATTTCACTTAGAAACAACACAGAAAGTGACTTACAAAGCGTACGGTGCAGAGAGAATTAAATGGCTAATTACACTCAATTATTTTATATTTTCGGTAGTTTCCTGCTTGTTTCAGGTTTTATATTCGTCTACGAAACTGAACGTGGTTCTACTCTAAGATTAATATGTTCAAATCAAGCTTATAAAAGAGCGAGAGAAGAACCAGTTATTTGGTACTCAAATCTCAATAAACAAGTTATCAACAGTGAGAGAACGCAAATAAAATACGGTGGCCAATTAGTGCTAACCAACATCCAATTTGAAGACGCGGGAATTTACACATGCAAAAATCGTGAAGGTGATTACAAACATGATGTCAGAGGTAAATTCAAAGTTTTTTTTAAGACCACATTTCCATTTATTAAACGACACTAATTTAACAGAAATAACATCTAAATCGAAATCGTCCATCTTGCTTTTAAATTTTTTCAGCCATTACCTTTTCGTTTGATATTTCACTCACCATGTGTATTGATTAAAAAAATAATTGCTTGTTTATACGTAAGATTACACTATGTAAGAAAATTGTTACTTGTTCCTAAGCACAAAATGTTATTTCCTAATTGCTTATGCCTGAAGTAAATGTAAAAGGCCTATTCTCTTCAAACTTTGCTTTTGTGACTTGGGAGTGTGTATCACGAAAACATGATGATAGAATATATTTGGGGGCTGATACTTAAAAGGAATTTATATTGCAGTCGCAAATCTCGAAAAAGTGCTTACTTCTAAATATTTGTGCATAACTTTAGTATAAATACATGTAAATCTTGATTCATATGCTGGCAGGGCCCAGCATGGTCAAGTGTGTTGAGGCGTGCGACTCGTAATCTGCGGATCACGGGTTTGCATCCCTATCGCGCCAAACATGCTGGCCTTTCAGCTGCGGGGGCGTTATAAAGTGATGGTCAATCCCACTATTCGTTGGTAAAAGAATATCCCAAGAGTTGGCGGTGAGTGGTGATGACTAGTTGCCTTCCCTCGTCTTACACTGCGAAATGAGGGACGGCTAGCACAGATAGCCCTCGAATAGCCTTGTGCGAAATTCACAAACAATCATTTGCTGTTTTATTGAAACATTATGTAAATTTGCCCGTTTTTACATGTGTATTGACTATAAAATTATTTATATCGCCCATGAATACGTAAGATTATGATGACAATAGTATCACTTTTAACTTAATTATTTCACAATAAAACTTTCACATTATGTGTTACATTTTAGTAAACAAAAATAAAAAAAGAAAATTAATTCTGTCATTAATTATCGTTTGTAAAGCATTTGTACTCATTGGTTAGAGCTATGGAATTCCTGATTTTTATCTCACAGAGCTTGGTAGTTAACGATGCTAAAAGTAAACAAGATAATGTCTGACAAATCAACCTTAGGAATTAAAAGATTTGGTTAAAAATTTGAAACTAAAGATATCTTACTGATACGACACACTTTTAATACATTTAAAGTTTCCATACAGTAGTTTCAAACTGTTAATACCACTGCCGTTCGATTCTTCTTTTTTTTTGCTAACTTAGCTCTGCCCCTTACTAGTACAGAGGTAACTCTACGGGTTTATAACTTTAAAATCAGAGGTTCGAATCCCCTCGGTGAGCTCAGCAGATAGCCCGACGTGGCTTTGCAAAAAGAAAACACAAACAACTGAGCTCTACTTTTATTTTTACGTTTACAAATTAGATATTTTCGTTCTTACCATAAACAGATGTTTTTTAATAGTTTAAGATGGAGAGTAGTGAAGCGTAATAATTATGTTTAACGTCACATTTGCTCCCATATATTTCTGCCTCATTTTCTCAATTTGCTCATCACCGTTTTAAGTCAGTGGTGTGCGAAAATCTCGTTTTAGGAGATTTCTTTAATGACAGAACCCGTTAGTCGGTCTGATTTGTTGTTTTGAATTAAGCACAAAGCTACACAATGGGCTATCTGTGCTCTGCCCACCGCGGGTATCGAAACCCGGATTTTAGCGTGCAAGTCCGCAGACATACCGCTGAGCCACTGGGGGGCTAGTCGGTCTGATCCATAGCGATTAAAAATATTTTTTCTTTATGCGTTGTAAAATATGTATATGATGTACGAACACAAATGTAAGAGATCAAAACCGCTGAAGTGTCCCAGGCGACGGTACGTAAAAAAATATCTGAATCTTCTAACCGCTGAGTAATTAGATAGATAAGCATGTTACTGTAGACACAGACATACCAGTCACGTGACTGATGTAGTAACTGTGTGATCAGAGACTAGATGGATTATGGAAAACCTGTAGAGTGAAGTGATGAGGCTCCAAAGTTATTTTGATACAATGAATTCAACTTGTGAATGTTGAAGCAAAATCTTATGAACTGTAAAAATACAAATCATATTTACGAAGTTTTTTAAGAACTTATTTTGAATAAATAATGCATTAAATTTACAGTGAAAAGTGTTAGATCGCAATATTATTTATCTTGATAAATCCGCAAAAAATAAGCATTAACTTCAAATAGAAAATTTTCTCGGAATGCATTTTGTGCATTATAAGGATATTATTTGATATTTTGTTGTTTGCAAGACACCTCAAAATCATTTACTGATACATTTTACCAACGTAATATTCCCAAAGGAACCTGTATTTTTATACCTGATATTAACATAAACAGTGACAACAGTTTCACGTTTAACTGTGACAAATAAGAATTTTGCAAGGGAAACACCAACGGAAATCAAATGTACCAATAAAAAAAAGATCGTGTGTAATTTCATAAATATCCAAGTTTGTGTGATTAGTTTCATCAGTTAACTCCATTAGGAAGAACATAAACAAACAAAAGTCTACTGTTAAGAAACTGTTTTGAAGCACGACACGTTTTATTTTTCTCACGAAAAGTAACGTTTATGTTGTTATTTTACACAGTGAGTCATAATTAATATTATAACTAGTGCGTAGTGCTCATTGTGAAAAACCTTAAAATCCCAACGGTGACACGAAACGTTCTAATAAAAATATTAACTGTCTGTTGTTTTCTCCAGTGTATGTTCCAGCGGAGAATCTAAACTGTACTCGAGGATACCAAAGAGATGTTTACAGGTGTTGTAAGTATACATGATATTCAATTATTTTAAACTGTTCTCATTAAACACAAATAGATGAAAGACTTTTAAAAATATGGAATTTTAGTTAAACAAATACATTTTTCGAGACTAAATACGTTGTTAGAACAATTAACACTGAGTAAATAAATGTTTAGCTATGTACTTTTAACGCTTTTAGATCCGTGTCCTCCTGGTCACTATGACAATGGATACCAAACTCACTGCCTGCCGTGTCCAGGAGGAACTTACATGGCATCATTTGCTGCTGACGCCTGTGTAGCTTGTCCTGGAGATGAAATTACTGATGAAGAAGGAGCTGACAGTAAAGATCTTTGTAGAAGTAATGGAACAAAAGGGTTTTAAAGTTTTCTTTTATTGTTTCCTTAACATTTTAAAGATGTTTATTTTTGTTCAAGCAGATTGTTATAATACGACACTTCTTCATAACTTTCATGGTTTTTTATGCATTAAAAAGCTTTGCTTTATCTGGGAAATCCTACTTTTCGTTTTTAAAGATGAGCTCAAACATTTACGACAAATATTATTGAATAGCTGTCTTACCTCCAGTATATCATTTCAAAATTAGGAACGGCTAGCGCTGAAAGCACTCGTTTAGCTATCTGCGAAATTGAAAAAAAGTATAACAATGTCTCGATAGCACATCTGTATGCCTCACATTATTACTAAAAACGACCGAAAGATATTTCACAAAAACAGTGTATGTCCCAAAACATAACTTAAATCTATGTTTAATAAGTTTATTTTGTGTACATAATGTCATTTTTGTAATAAAAGAAAGTAATTTGTCCAAATACAAAACAAATGTTTTAATATAAGATTATAATAACATTGGATTATCAAAACGTTAGCACCGTCTCGTAAGTTCTGAACAAAACTATTAGAAAGGATTGTTTTCAAGTAGGCGAAAAAACTTCATGAGCGACGTTCAGTGTTTGTGGTCAAAATGTTATCGGTCTTTATCTGGGAAATTTAGAGTGAAGAGAAATTTGTAAAAATTACTGTTTTTAATAGTGTTATAAAGACGCAGAAACTACCATTCAGTGGATACGATTCGATAACATAAAAGAATAATGTACCAAAATAAGTGAAGAAGCTAATTATAAAACTTAATACTGTAAGTGAATAGCGATTAAACAAACTGGCTTTATTACGTAGTCAATGGAAAGACGGTTTGTTTAATTTGTGTTATATATTCTTACAATTTAAGTGAATCGAAGTTGATTTAACTCACTGTGTTATACTGAGTTGTATAATATGTCAATTATCGTAAGGAAAATGTCGAGATTTTATTTATATAGTGTGATCACGTGTGTTTGGAATGGAAAGTCAGAAGGTTTCTTGTTGTATTGTCTATTAATATAAATATGTTGGAAAACCTAGCTGATTTTGTGTTATATAACTATATAGTTGTTGTTATTACACAACTGTACTATTTGTCTACTAGTAAGGAACTTAAATGATATAACAGTCGTCGTTTTTCTTTGCTAATTATCTGTTTAAAGTGTAAAGAAAAAATGTACAGATACAGTTGTCAAATTGTAAAGGTTGTTATGAATGTTTAATATGAAAATATAAATGTAAGAAATATCATATTTATTTAATTAAAATGTTTAATATGTTAACTCAAGATTATTTTTAGTTTAAAGAGTTATACATTTTCCTGTTATTATTAAGTTACATATGAAGTTTTCTTTCTGTTTTATGTAATTGATACAATGTGTAAAACGGTTTTAAAAACAACTCTCTCTCTTAAGATCCAACTGAAGTGGTTCTCAAGGTTACTTTCCCCTGGGCTTCCAAACCTACAGTTGTGAGATATCCTTGGTGGATGGAAGAGCTAACACTAATTTCGATTTGTCTCATTGCTTTGTGGTAAGTTACATGTTATCTTCCAGTTCTTGATAGTTAAAGTATATGGAACAGGGTTGAGAGAGCATTTGACCACAATACCCAATTATCTTTTAATTGAATAGTCGGACTGGATATTTGAAAATGTCAAGTGTGTTCAGTGCCCCTTTGGTAGTTTATTTGTGAAAACACTAATATGAACCTTGTAAAGCTGAATATGTTTTGTTAACCCTACAAATGAAGTCAAAATAACTTTTCAATTATAGTTAACACTTCTTATACTTCTATGTGGTGATTTATCAAGTGTTTTTGTAGATATGTTCACTTACGAAAAAACCAACAAAAAAGAGAACTATTTAGAATTAATTTTTAATGATATTGTTTATATAGAAAACTGGAAGAAAAAAATCGCGTTTTTATTTTTCATTTATTTTTTATTATTATTGTTTAGCGTTCTTTGTTGTATCTGCAACATAAATAAAAAAGCCCGGGGCAAATGGAAAGCTCTAAAAATCCGCATCCTCGGGTCTTGTGGTGTTTTTGCTTATACAAAGCTCGAAGACCAGGAGCTTGTAAGTGAAAAGATCACCCCCAGGGAATTAGACATTTTGGAAGCTGTTTCAATGATCCCTGACTGTGAAAAGGCTCCAACAAATAAGTTCAATAAAAGAGAAACTAATATGGTGTTAAAAGAAAATCAAACAGAACCAACCATCCTGCAGACAATAAGTGAAAATCACACAGTAGAAAGGAAAATAGAAAGAACAGAAAACCTGATCAAGCCTGCTTCAGGTTCTGATAAAACTAAACTAAAGACAATCGTGAATGATGAGAAACCTGAAGAGACATTAAAATCTGATTCACTGACAACGGTTTGTATACGTTTAAAGTTATTTTACTTTATAGTACTCAGTATTATACAGCATAAGTATATAACCATTGATAAATAGGATGTGCTCTTAATATTAAACTTTCACTTCGTACAAGTTTATTTATACCTTCATATATATATTGCAAGAAGTAACTAAAATATAATGGAATGAATAGTACATTATTTATGTTGATGCAAAATTACTGTTATGAAATAATTACAACCATTCTCATATTTAATTTATGTGAATATCTGGTTCAAAATTGAATTAATTTCTCATTCATATTACGTTTATGATTAATATTTGGTAGAGTTAAAAACATTTCACTTTAATGTAATGTATACTATGTCAAACTGTGTGATCAACATGATATCGATGTTGTATGCTTACAATAAGTGTTGTTAAGACATCCACAGCTACAGAAAAACATGTGTTTAGAGTCATTTGAATACGTGTAATTCTTCTTCCAAAAGAGACCTGTACATGTTCGATACTATTGAGGTCTGATAAGTCTGTACCTGTTAAACTGGTCAATTACCTCTTCTTTAATATTATTACGTGTGGGAATACAATTATCATCCATTTAGCTAAAGCCAGAACCAAACGTAAACATATATGATAGTGTAATAGGTACTTCCATTGCTATTATGTATGGCCTTAATGACATCTGAAAAACATAAATGTCAGTGTCCGTTCGTGATTTTTCATAACCACACATACTTCCACTACTGATATTAAAGTGAGTTATTGGCGTCTTACTGTAACTAAAATTTACCTTTTCTTGTTAATATTACCAAACTTCATGAGTTTATTAACCGAACATACACTAAAATGACTTTCTGTTGAAGCTTCGAACATCTGATTCTGTTTTTAACAGTTATCACATAATTGCTGCGAATCGTTAGATCACAGTAACTTACTTAAAATGTGGATTTTATTATTCTTAGTTTAGTACCAGTGTATTTGTACCATTTTGTTACAAGTGATTCCACAATATCTTGTGAAAAACACCTTGATACATTTTAGAACAGTGTTTGTTTTTCATAGTCAGCCAAATTTCACTGGTCCGACAGACATTTAGTGAAATATCCAATCGTCTTCTTTTGGACTTTACTAAGATGATGAATATTTTAAAGTACTATAAACCCCGTGACTTCAGTGTTACAACTGTGATAAGACAGTTTGAAAACTCTACCTCCTTATAGTCGTTTGTAGTTCAAATTACGTAACTTTTCATGTTTAATTTATATAACAATGAAATGAGGAGAACCAATTTCATAATTTACAATTTTTATATAAACTTATTTGGTTTTACTCATATTATAGTAAAATGATTGTTACATAAAGAATAAATTATATGTTTTTAAAATGTTTATTACCTGATTATTGTTATTAAAAGTGTTTTTTTTCCGATTGATGAGTGTTGCCTTACTAATTATGATTTACATCTTCAGGTAGAAACACCAGCTTCAAAAGAAATAAAAAACGTCGATTGTATCCAGAGGGAGGTGTCAAGCAACATCAGGTCTCCCTCAACTAGACTTTTCCATAATGTTGACAAAATTATTACTGTAAGACTTGGAAGTAAACCAGAACACCATCAGAGAAACGTTTTTATTGTTATTGAAAATAGTGAAAACAGAAACAAATTTGTTATTGGAAGAGCTGCAAAATCAACACCTATGTGTCAATTGAAACGTTGCAAAAGCGAATATAAACTTATTGTACAGAAACCTAAAAAAAATAATCAAATTAAACACGTTAACAGCCCTCACAAGATTGTTTTCACAAGAGATCCGAAACTGAAACCAAAACCTAAAAATTAAATAGCCCACGAGCTGCATACAAGCATATTACATTAAAAAGAATTACTTTACCGTATCTCATAAGTTACTATTTTTTTACATTTTACTCACTGATATAAATAATAAATAAAACATACTCATGAAAAATAAAGAATATGATATTCTTCTGGGTCTTCTCTTTTTTGATGTCAACTGTCATGAAACTTAAGCTCACTTTCTAATGTACTAAAGGTATTGATACAATCAATAATGTGTTTATGTAATTAAATAATACAATTAAGAACAGAGAATAATAACACACAGAAAACACTGTTTTATAAATATGATAATTTTCTGGCTTTTTAACTATGTGACAATTTCCTTAAAGAAATAAGACGAATAACAAATAGAGCTATATCACTGTGTAAAATTTTGTGTTCATTGAACAAGAAACGTGGAGACGTATAAGAAACAGACACACACACACACATACTGACATTTATTTATAGATTCAATGATAGTGAACATTTTAAAAATTCAACTAAAGCCAAGTAAAGTATGGCTAAAAACTCAATTGTCCCAAACAACAGGTCGTAATGAAACTCCTTCTTTACAAATATTAGGTAAACCATAGATAATTATGGCGCAATATTCAAATTATGTTTATAATTAAGAATTCCATCTTTATTAATTTCAGTGAATATCTTGGCAGTTTTGTCATCACTTTTATTAATAGCGTTACCATGCAGCTGCTCTGCCTTTATTATTAACGAAAAAACTGCTAAATTTATAACGACTTATATCCGTACATAAATTTAACTTGAAAACTAAGTCGACCACAGATGTAAAACATTAAATGTGTAATTGTAACATTTTTTTTAAAGATTTGATGGTCTTAAAAGGACCTTTAATTGTAACTTAGTAACTAGGAAAAATTATTTTCACCTTGTACAGATCCTGTTGGACCTGTAAAACAGAAAAAGAACATTTTATATTTGAACGAATTTAGGTCCTGTTTATGTACCCACTTTCAGCTTACAAGCCTCATTTTACTTTTAAAAGATGTTGCCATATAGTAATCTTAAGGTGGCGTGTTTTAGACTTGAAGGATATGACATTTGATGTAAATTAGACAACAGATATAGTTTTATTCTCGAATGATTATTAGGAGTGCCTTAAAGTTTCAATATATTCTATTTAACCCTTAAACAATGGGAATGTTCTAGGAAGCAGAATCAGTTGATTATGGCTGCTGTTTAAGGGATGAATTTGTAAGAATTGTAAATTGTTGTTCAATATCAAACATATTTAGGATCATATACTTCACTGATGAAAAGTTTAGGTTTCTCTATTTAATACTTTGATATGCACAGCTTCTCAGTCCACCATCGACCCACGATGAGATGCGATCTTCAACAAGTTCATCCTTAAAATCTACGAGAAACTATCCTAGAGATGGATCAGAGTGGTGTATAATGAAGGGCTAAAGTTACTCGAATATATAACCGTACACGTGAAAACAATGTTGGTGGATATAAAAGGGAATTATCACACGTTGAAGAACATCTTGTCCTTGAATTAGATAAAGTGCTGTCAGAATATGTCGATATCAGAACGGCATATGTGAATAAAAACTTTACGGTTGTTATGTATATACGTTTTAAAAATGTATAAAAACTCAACAAAATATCCTTATATTTGATGTTAGACATCAAAATATTTCCTGTACATCTGTTTCTGTGAAACAAAGATGTAACTTTCCTCCCGTTACTATCGATGTCATTCCAGAAATTTCTTTCGAAGTACTGTTATCATGGTGTCTTATGAAAAAAGTCTGGTGTTTGGTACGTGTCCTTGGCAATTATCTTTGGTTCTTCCGGGTAACAAATATGAGAAATATTCCTTCTATAATTTTAGTAAGACAAAGGTTTTTGTGAACACAGCTAAAGTTACAGGAATAAAACTGAGGTTGTTAATGACATTCCCGAACTTGAAGTATTTTTATCTCCACTGACAATGATACTTGGCTTAGTGTAGTTTTGTGTTTAACGTCAAACAACCAAGCTTTATACCATTTAAAAATTGCTTTCTTACCATCAACATCATGGACCACTTAGTAATAAATTTCATATCTTCCTTTATTAGTGTCAAAATCATATTTTTGTGAAATATGCGTAACATCCCTAAACTGAAGAAAATACAAATGATTTGGTTCTATGAATGTAAATTTTACAGCCTTCATACTTAATTTTTCCACACCAATAATTCTCTGGAAAAACGTTGTTTTTATTGTTTTTTTCAAGATTTTGAAATAATATCTGTATTGATAACATCCGAGATGATAGAGTTGGAGTTTTATCTATAAGTTTACCTGTTATAACGGATTTGAAAAACCCGTTGAAATCTATAGATATTGACCTTCTGTAGAAATGTTAGAGTAATGTACAATACAATAGGTAGAACAATGTAAATCCTTTATCCCAATTCGAGCAATACAAACTTAAACCAAATGAACATTTCCATGTACTTTTGATCGTGTCTATGAAAAGAACAAATAACAGAAAAAACGGCCATTGGAACGAGAACACTTGACCCTTGATATTTACCCCCCAAAATGTCTATTATAAAATTATCTGTAAACATGTAAAAATAATTTAATTATATGAAAAGATTTCCCCCTTATTCACCCTACATAATCAAATAACTTGTTATCGTCTGTTTTTTTAGCTTGTAAGTTTACTAATATGTTTATAGTTGAGAGTGAATGTAGTGAAATCTAAACTGTAAACAGTCTGTCTCTCTGACTTCTCCATTTCATAGTAGATAGTGAGTTTAATTCCTACAGAAAGATAACAAATATAATGTTAATTCAGGCTTCAAAAAACATAGAAATATTAACAAAAGGTAAATGTGCTTACAAAGTCAAAATCACTTTTCGTATCACATTGCAGAAGTGGATAATGTTTGTCACTTAATCATCTTAAGCATTGCAAAAGCAATTGACCGATATGTGTAATATGCTGTCTTTATATACATACACTTGACCGTCAAGCTCCAGTTATATAGTTATACCATATAAATCTGAGAACATTAAATGTATGAGCAGATACTTTCTATACAATCGTCTAGAAACAGGTAAATACAACTGTACTACATTACTTGGCTCAGCGATAACACAAAGGGCTAATAACGCTACAAATTGGGTTTCATTACTTTCGGTGAAAAACGTGTAGATATCTGTTTGTGTAGTTTTCAACTAAACAACATAACAGTTTAATACA
>MU033981.1:15027-41973 GCA_011833715.1 Carcinoscorpius rotundicauda
GCTACTATTATCTCGACGTAATTCGTGAAAAGAATATGAATTTTTATTTCATTAATATTTTAAGTCATTCATAATACCAATGTTTTCTTCTTATAATCCATAGATGTTCCGGTAAAGTCCATATTTGCTTTTTAAAGTAATATATCTAACCATTTTTTTCTGAATCATCAATTCAATGATTATACGGTCCAAAGCACACAAGATACAAGAAGTAATATACACATATGTAACTGTTGAAATTACACCCACTAATTGTTGCTTCAATTTTTTAAGCATTTAACACCAGAAAATGAGTCATTTTATCCTACATTTCTGGTATAACAGACAAAAATAGGAAATATTTAATAAGTTCAAATATATAGGTCTCATCTGTTGTGAATAATATACATAAGAAGCTTGGTAATTTGATATTTAAAGAACACCACATGAGATCTCACCGTAAACTTTCCGCTAAAGCAGACTGTTTGCTCATCAGAGGTAATTTATCTTTACTTGTGTGTGTTTTCTTATAGCAAAGCTACATGGGGCTATCTGCTGAGCCCACCGAGGGGAACCGAAGTCCTGATTTTAGCGTTGTTAACTTTACTTATTTTGGCAAATATTCTAGATTACGATAAATTTTTCTCAAAGTCTTTTCTGAATGGTCAGTCAGTGATGAGAGGATAAGAAAAGTTGTAAGTTTCGAAATGTTTAAATACTGTTTCCCTTTACCCGTGATTTATGTAATAAAATCATTAAAACGAAATATAAACCATACTCAAATACATGGTAGTTCACGCCAAATCATGTTGTTCCAACTTTAAATGAAGTGAATAAGCATTTTATTTGTGTCACGATTTTCTTTGAAGATCCTTCTTACGTATATCTTCCTTGATGATCCTGGTGTCAGAGGCAATAAAGGTTCAGATATATTCACATCTAATTTAGTGCTGCTGACCAAAAGGAATGAAATCAGTCTTCACCTATCTACTCTAAATCAAATAAGAGGATTGATTCCACTCTAAAATTACCCTCATAGCTGAAGATACAAATCGTGTTCAGCAACATATCGTAGCTCAAACCTTCGATCTTCTAATATGTACAAAATATACATTTTTTAAGAAAATAGAATGAATTAATATAAATCGCTTGAGTAGGATATCCTAATGTAGGTTCTTTAAAGTGTTTATTGCTCTTTGAATATTTGTTTATACAAAACACTTTTGGGAAAAAACAAACATTCGAAGAATCTTTTATTCGGAAATTTAACAATAATCTCCAGCTAGAACAGCAGTAAGTCTTCGGATTTACACAACTAAAATAAGGGTTTCGATTCTCCTCGACGGACACAGGAGATCGCCCGATGTGGCTTTGCTACAAGAAAAACACACACGCGTGTCTTTTCAAAATGATTTTTATTTGAGCTACAGACACAAAAAATACTTTACATCTACATAGAATGAGGAATAGCAGAATTACGAAACTGTTTTTATTTAAATTACATAATTTTTCATTATTTTATTTCTGTAAACGTTTATTCAATGAGTAATTTTAACATCAATGTCAATTTTTAACATAGAGCTGTGAACTTCAAGGAAGCAATCATGGAGAATGTACTGTTCTCAAATGACATCAGCAAAAACTATTAATTCTAACAATAATAGTACACGTAAAATTGAAACTGGTAACTATTAATTTTAATTTTAATTAAAAAATTATAAAAAACTTTTTATGATTTCCAAAATTTCAATCTCTCAAAAATACTGTGAACTGCATTTTTAATTTTAGTCATTTTTGGCCTTGGTTGTTCTTCCCAAATGATGCGTTGTCTGTAAAGTAACAATTGGGTTGTGAGATTTTCAGTTGATCTATTGCGCCACTCAGAAGAATACGTGATGGTGTATCCTAGTCTTGACACAGACTGAAACAGAATGCAATTATATAATGCCTTTACAAACTTGTAATACTTTTTAAAATACATGGACACCTTCCATCCAAGATTTATAAATTGTTTGTCAGCCTTTGGTTTCACTTTTGGTAAAATTTCCATCACTTTTCTTTGAGCCGTGAATCGTCATTAAATATCCACGATTAGTAAATTCCGTTTGAAAGACTAAAGTTTCATCAATGCAGCTGATGAAATCATCCTCACGCTCTTTTTGATATTGAAGAAGAGTGAGGTTTTGTGAAACAAGAACTTCTGCTAGTTCAGTTTCATTGTATTTAATTCCTTGAAGAAATGTGTTTATATTCCCATCGTCTCCAGGAACAATGAAATGTTTTGTCTTTATATAATGAATAAAGAAAGGAAATATGGTCCCACCTCCTTGAAACTGACATTTCTTATCTTTAGGCAGATGTCAAGGTCGTTGACGTGCTGGAGTGGTAAGGGAACTGTCTACTTCACACTTGGAGAGCTTTTCAACTGGAATCCTGTGTCTGATTCCATTGATACTCAAACGTATTGTTTTTATTCCTTCAGGAAACATGGCAAAATATCAAGCTATAGCAACTTACTTCACTTGAGATTTTTATTTCCCAGATTCCTATTATTTTAATTACTGTCGTTCATTGACTTGTCACGTAGTAACTATATTTCGTAAACGTGTTCGTCTTTACGTCTCTAAGCATCACTTTTTAATTATTGTTACGTCATGCATTGTTTTATCAATAAACGACAACAGCCAATAATGCTTAAACATTTACAAATATTATTGTCGAGTGAAATAATAACTATCATTGAATAAATTTTCCTTCCATGTTCCCTCATTTCTTGACCAATCAACACAAAACATGACACTAAGGGAAGGCTAGCACAAATAGTCCTCACGTAGATTTGCACGAAATTAAATAAACAAACTGTAGCCTATCATTTCAAACGGCCCGGCTAAAGCGTTTGACTCGTAATTCAAGAGTCACGGGTTCGAATCCTCGTCACACCAAACATGCTTGCCCTTTCAGCCGTGGGGGAGTTATAAGGTGACGATCAATCTCACTATTTGTTGGTAAAAGAGAAGCCCAAGAGTTGGCGGAGGGTGGTGATGACGAGTTGCATTCTCTCTTATCTCACACTGCTAAAGTAGGGGCGATGAGCGCATAGACCTCGAGTGGCTTATCGCGAAATTCAAAACAAACAAACAAACTATTAGTTATTACTTCGTTTTTATCACATTGTTACAACTTCCTTCGCGCTTTATTACTAATACCTTAAAATATGTATTTAAAATAATGATTAAATCTAAGTCTGGATACAAGAGGCCAACATATACATAACAAGTTGGGGTGTCACTTCAGTTTCCAGATAGCTAAATTTGGCTCGAAATCGAATGAGACATTCAGTGTGAATCGGATTCTGGGTCATAATCTATCTTTTCTTCATAGTTTAGGAATCAAATATGTCCGCATGATGAAGATATTCTTGAAAGCGCAGATTAATAATATATTATTGTGGTGATACATAAAAAATTAATTAACAGGAATCAAAATATTAACGCTAACTACAAACTTCAATAACGACACTCACAAATTATATCCTAACTCAAGCACGCTGCCATATATTCACAACTTTCACCTTTGAATTGGTTTCGCCAATCACAGTCAAGTAGCGTTTGTGACGACTCTACATAGATTACGTTTTAAAGAAGTATAAACAAAATTAATAAATGTTTCTTTTGAATAAACCTATTTGTAAAATTAAACTGATTTGAAAACAATTAATAATAGATTAAAGATTTTTATCATTTTCAACTGTGATAAGTGTACGTATATACACATGAAATTACACATTTTTTCTGACAAAGTTACTTTCAAAGTTCGATTTGTTTCAGAAGTTTTCATGCAAAGCTAATCAAATGAGTTCCTACGCATAGCCGCCAGCATATGTGAAATGATTTGTTATTTTTGATACTTTGTTTTGTTTCTGAATTTCGCGCAAAGCTCCACTAAAGATAGTTGCGCTAGCCGTCTCTAATTTAACAGTGTAACACCAGAAGGAAGGAAGCTAGTCATCACCACCAACCGCCAAATCTTAGGCTACTCTTTTACCAACGAATAGTGGGATTGATTGAGACACTATAATGCCCCACGGCTGATAGGACGAGCATGTTTGGTGTGACGAGGATTCGAAGCCGCGACCCTCAGATTTCGAGTCAAACGCTTCAACCACCTGGCCATGCCAGGTCACGAAGTTAGAGTAAGACTTAAGAGAATTTAAATTAGTTTGGTTCAGAATATCAGTTTGAATGATACTATATTAACAATAATTTGAGTAAATGAATAACATATATTGCGTACAATATTTACAGAGCCATTTTTCCAATGTTTTATGATTTTAATTTTGTTAGTTGAGTACTTGTAATTAAACCATGAATTATGATGTCCTTGGATCATGCTTGAGGTCCAACAAATAGCTTAATATTTCGTACTAAATATTTTTATTGACAGTATAATAATGTTTGATACTGAGAAGTTTTTACAATGTTCATAAAGTGTTTATTTTCTTACTTATTTATAATTTTGTTTGTGAGGTTTATGCAATTTTAAAGGCATTATCTGTTGATGTTCATTATTTTAATGTTTTTGTATCATTCTGCATGAAACTTAATTATTATATTTGTTGGAAGAGTTCCAGAAGTGAATAAAAATTTAATTAAGTAGGAAGAAGAGTATGGTATAAAGTATACATCATTTGATTAGAATAACCATAATAATTTATTGTAAGTTTATCAGTGTATTATTTTGGGACATTTGATATTTATATGTATCAAAAGCTTGTTTGTATATTTCCAAGGGAACTGTATAGGCCTAAATGGAGAAACCTCGACAGTTATACAAATTATACCTTTTTCTTACATTAATGATGCATTTGTAAAAGCAGAAATGGAATATCAGTAATCATAGAATTTACATGTGTGTGTTAGTTTGTTATAACTCAAAAAAGAATTAAATAAAAAAATGCTGCATTGACTGAAAATATCCCAGGGTACAAGTTACAGTGTGAGATCATCATATGTACCCTGGGGTTTTGAGGTGACTGACGAAATAGGACTGAAAATATCCCAGGGTACAAGTTACAGTGTGAGATCATCATATGTACCCTGGGGTTTTGAGGTGACTGACGAAATAGGACTGAAAATATCCCAGGGTACAAGTTACAGTGTGAGATCATCATATGTACCCTAGGGTTTTGAGGTGACTGACGAAATAGGACCCACATTGCAGTGGGGATACACTGTCTCTCTGTCTTAACCTCCATTCACCAGTCTCATATGAGTAGCAATAGATATAGAAATAGAAGTTTGGACAGTGAGATGTGGGTGCTCAAGCCCACAACTTCCTACATGTGAAAACAATGTGGAACATTTTTTAAACATAATAACTTCACAAATGATTTATAAAATACAATGCAACAACTGTCATGACTTCTACATTGGGGAAACAAGCCGAAAAATGGAAACTAGATTCAAAGAACAAAACAAAACATCTTTGCACGTTTTTGAACACAACAAATGTAATAAACACATTATCATAGAAGACTTCCAGATGGTAAGTAGGGAAACAAATACAAAATCAAAGAAGCTCTACATATACAATATACAATAGATATAGAATTAGAAATTAGGAGAGAGAGGTGTGGGTGCTCAAGTCCACAACTTCTCACATGTTTTTAAGTTATAACAAACAAATATAATTTGTCAGAGGTTTAGGTTTGCTATTTTAATGGAGTCCTTCCCTCTGATTTTACACATATCACTGTTTAACTTCATTAAAATATATTTATTTTCAATAATACACATCAATGATTGTGATCAAAATACTGACCGAAACAGGTTGTACATTCATGTTGCATAAATAACGTTGTTAGTGTAAAATTTCATGAAATCCAAAAAAATGAAAATCAAACAAATTCAAATAATTGGAAAGACTTGAGACCTACTACAGCAATTACTCTGATGATAAAATGATGCTGTTGAGAAAGTCTTTAAAAGATTTAATGAATGAACATGAATTTGGAAAATGTTTTTCACTGATAAGATCAACAGTAGAGTTGTTTTATGGAGGATTAGACACTTGTTCTGCAAATATTAAGGCTAATTTGTGACACCTTTGCTATTTTTCTTCTAAGAGCAAAGAAAATTAGCTTATTAAAATGTGCTCCAAGATTTCAAGAATTTAATGGGTTTAATGTTGAATCATATCATCTCAGGACATGCATTGTAACTGTGGTCTTTTACTGTCTTTTCATCCTTACTTTTAGACATGGAATTGTTCTCTTTTGGTACTAAGTTTTGTAGTCAGTGAACAAATTTTCAATATCTTGAACACATGTGAACAACTATTTTTGTCCTTATCATGAAGTTAGAAACAATTAAGGAATGTCATGAAGAAAAAGTATTTAAATGTGATTGTTTGGAAAGTTTTGAAACATTCAGTTGTGTATTGGTTAGAAGGAAGTGGAATTTTATGTTTAAGAATTAAGAGGATTTCTTGAACTTTCACTAGGTATGGATAAACCTACGTTACATCATACGTGTGAAAAAATTGTATTATGAAGGTACTTGTCTCAGTTTATGATGACAGTATTGTTTGTTTATTTAATATAACCTTCCAGTGTATACAAATAATTTGTGGTCTACGCAGAAATGACTTGAAGTTTCCCTCTTCAAGTTATTGTATCATGTATTGTAGTACCACTTGCATGCTAAACAACTGAGAGAACTGTTTAGAACTGGAAAACTTCATTGGTTTCCTTCAGGCAGTATTTACATTGATTAGTTTTGTACAGTTTAATCAAAACTATGACTTAATCAATTGTCACAATAATTATAAACTAATTGCAAATAGAGATAACAATTTTCTCTATTTTTGGTAATTTTATTTATCCAAGTAACAAAAATGTTACTTTGTTTGCTTCTGAGCACAAAACTGCATACCTGACAAATTAAATCATAAACATCAAGAGAGATACCAACCATTTTGATTTGAACGTAATCATTATGATTTTGGTGTATAATTCCAACTATATGCTCATACAGACAAATATTACAACTTGTTGGAACTCCCAAATTATTATGTATTATTTTGGCCAATACAATAAAGTGATAAATTGTTCCCTAGGACTTGAAAGAGGTGAAAAGAAAATTTCTCGTAAAATACAAATAAATTTTGATAAGAAGTAAAAGACATAATCCAAATGGATACTTGCAATCATCATGTTTGTGCTTGAAATAATAAAGAAATAGTTGTATCTACCAATAGTTTAAGTGAGGTGCTTCTCCTACTGGGTACGTGATGGAATCCATAGTTATGTCATCAGTGCTTGTCAGCCAATCAGCGCTCGTGTCGATGGGTATTTATCATTTTCTAAGCGGCATAGAAACACCAATGAGATGTTCATAAGTTGGAAAGAAAGAGGCCTCGTTCACCAGATTGTCTTGTTTCTGGCAAATCTAAAAGGACTAAAACTGTGGACTTCTCTTAATGTTGTAGACTTGATGTAAACTTTGGTTTAATGCCATTTATGTGTTGTTTTTTTAAACATTGTTTTGTTTTTTCATAATTTTATTTCATGAATTTTGCTGAATTTACTTTTAACTTTTTACTGGATATTTGACATAGATAGCCTAACTGCTTTGTCCTATAAATCACAAAATCAACCAACCAACCAATCTCTCAGAAACACTGACAAAACTCCCTTGCGACTGTTATATCTTTGGGTTCTCACAAAACACTTGTTATCAAGTAACAACAAAACTCAGACGTGCCGCAGCTTCCTGTATTATATTTAGAATAGCCTCGCACATACAAAATACTAAGTGCTGATTGGCTAATAATGTCACATACATAACATCTCCCTTTTTTTAAATTAAGACAATTAACTATTGTTACATAAATTTGGATTTACATATCTTATAGTTATAACATCAAAAGACACAATAAACTGTGTTGTTATTAATGTCTATTTTGGTAATATGATAAATGTATTTTCTTTTAATATGTAAATACACAGAAAATTAAATTTTTCTTTAACATTAAAAACTGGGCCTTTTTTTTACTAACTACATAACACATTATATCAATCAGATATAACAACATAATAACATATAAAATGAAGTAAAAAAATTCTACCAAATTACTACACAAATACAAGAGTATTTTAACTCTTACAAATACAAAAGTATTCTTTCTTTTACAACTCTTATTCTCAATCATAAAGTTTTCCATTTTTCTTGTAACATTCTTGCTCATTTTAACAATTCACATAACAAAATCTCTCAGTTTTGTAGGAGCTTTAGAAATTCTACCTGTTCTTGTTACAATTTCACTCTTTTGAGCAGGAGCAATATTTTGCATTTGATTTTTATTTTTAGCATGTGTAATACTTTGTTTAAATTGTAGAGATTCACATATATGGCGAGCTCTGGGTGACCCTGATTGAGACATATTTTGTCTTGGGGGTGTTTTAGGGATATTTGGCACATTTTCTGGGACAGACTCTTCTGCAATCAAATGATCTTGTGATTTTCTTCTAAGATATCTCTGTCGAGCACTGTGATAGACATCATCTTCATTTGTTTGCAATAAATGTCTACGATTTCTACAAATCATCCTGCCTGCCGGTGTTTGTAATATGTAGCTTCGGGGCTTCTCAGCTTGACCTAATAACTGAGCTGACATCCACTTGTTTTCATGTCTGTATCTTACACATTTTTCAAGATCCAGTGGTGGCAGTGGTTTTGAATTCTGATCATACCTTGATTTACTTTTCTGTTTCTGAATGTCGATTTCTGACGTCACTTTATCACTGTTTATCACTTGTGGAATAAGCAACTTCTCATTTGTCGGTAACCTCGTTCTGGTTCTACGACTCATGCACCTTTGCACTGGTGATCCAATTTTTGCATCTTTTGGTGTATTTCGGTAGTCTAACAATACTAAATGCGTCCAAGTGTTTTATTTGCAGTAACGTTTAACTTTAGGACAAAAATAATTTTTTTAACAGTCTTCAAACAAAGGTTTTGTCACCCATGTTTTTATTTGATCGCCAAACAACTGGGAGAATCTTCTTTGCACAGCTGATTAAGTGTTCGGGGGGTTTCCGCACGATATAAGAATAGGTTTTAATTTAAAATCGCCAGATCCATTTCTGCGTAACAAGTGTCAAACGGTCTTTATGCCTAAACGTGGCAGAGTGTTTTTCATCTTCTGACAGGAAAGTTCTAGAAGGCATATTTTTCCCAAAATAAACCCGTTTTATCAACATTAATATTTGGTTATTTTCCTACCGAACTTTTTAATAATTTCTATAAATTCATTAGGAAATTTTTCAGCAGCATCTTTGTCTACACTTGAACTTTCGCCTGCAATACGAACATTATGAAAACCAGAGTGTTTTATAAAACGAAAGAACCAATCACGGCTTGCCGAAAATATTTCATTAGTTCCCCATTCACCATCGTTTTCTTTAAAGACGTTTAAAAGACTCGTAGCTTTCGTTTGAATTTCCATTTGACTTAAAGGAATTCGCTTCTGATTGCAATCTATATTGATAGCAGATATTCCATATTCACCATTAGAGAGCTCCTTTTCTTTACGATTGTTTTCGAGGCAAAAAGTTGGTAGCCATTCAATACTGTTTTTACTGGTTCTTTCATTTAACAGTCTTACAGATGATTCGTTTATTCCTTTGTCTCGTGCGAGTTAGGTTTCTTTGGCTCGGTATCAACACACATTCTTTTCTCACGCAGGATCTCTGTTAAAACATGAAAAATCTGAACTGCCGCTGACAGCAAGAGATGCTCAGATTTATTCTGTACAGTATATATTGTGCATGCGCATTGTGTAGGCTTGTAGAGAGATCTAGAATAAGTGAATGACACAAATTCGTAGACATCTTTTTAGAAATATTAAAATGTCAGCCGTAATAAAAAGGGCCCAAAGACTTATACGTATATAAATAAAGCCCCATTAGAGTGAACCCCATACTGTTAAGCTGCACTGTGGACCTCCTTTAATATCCAAGAACACACTTCAAAGACGAAGAGAATACGTAACAAGATATTTATGAAACAAAAATTACATTTAACAAAGGATTTCATTCATATACTATCGTGTAATTGATTTACACGTTAGTTTTGCATGCTATTCTTCTCGGTTTTCAGTTGTTTAACTGAGAAATGAACAACTTAAAAATCTAGAAGCAAATGTATCTCAACGTCGAATTAAGAGATAGGTTTGCTTGTTTTTGAATCTCGCGTAATTCTACACAAGCCGTCCCTAATTTAGCAATGTAAAACTAAAGGTAAGTCAGCTATTCACCACCACCTACCGCCAACTTTTGGGTTATTCTTTCACCAACGAATAGTGGGATTGAACGTCACATTATAACGGGGATTTAAACCCGCGACTTTCGGATTATGAGTCGAGTGCCTTAACCACCTGGCCATGCTGGGTCTGAGGGGAAAGTAATATTTGCAATTTACATAATATTTATGATAAATCTTAGGCCTATTTGATTCAGGGTATTAACTTTATTGCAACAGCACAACAAAACTGTGGTAGTATTTCACCTGGCAACCATAAACAGCGTAATAAACATATTACCGTTTTTAGGACGAAAGATCGGTTGAAATCTTGGCCCGGCGTGGCCAAGTGTGATAAAATGTTCTACTCGAAATCCGAGGGTCGCGGGTTCGAATCCTGGTCGCACCAAACATACTTGCCTCCCAGCCATGGGGGCGTTATAACGTGATGGTCAATCCCACCATTCGTTGATAAAAGAGAAGCCCAAGAGTTGACTGTGGGTGGTGATGACTATCTGCCTTCCATTTAGTCTTACACTGCTAAATTAGGGACGACTAGCACAAATAGCCTTCGAGTAGCTTTGTGCGAAATTCAAAAAACATACTATTGAAATCATACTTGATTTGAAGAACAAAATATTTGGTATAGATAATTATAGTCATTGATCGCTATTTAACACCGTGGAATGCAGTATTTGTCACATAAATTATATATGTGAAGATTCTTTATCTGTAAAAAGATAACTGATTTTTAATTTAAATATTGTTACAGTGTTTGTACATTTATAACTACTCAATTATAATATATATGTATCATGAGTCATCTGTTCGCTGTCTTATTATGGTTGGTATCAGAAATACCGACTAAGACTTGTATTGTCAAAAAAAAATTGCAAAGCGACATTTTGTGTAAATTTTATTTGCTTTTACCAAAGTTTCAAGTTGAAATCTTTGGCAAGTGTTGTTATTATTCATTAAATCTAAATTATGCAAAACATAAAGATGATTATTATTTATCAGTTCAAGGAAAGCAATGAACTTTTCAATCGTTTTTGTCAGAAAAACGTTTTTCCACCGAACAATGTTACGTCAGTTCATGACGTCATTCAAACCGGACTACTTTATGCGCATAGCAACACTGATATTTCACTTAGTTTGTTTGTTTGTTTTTGGAATTTCGCACAAAGCTACTCGAGGGCTATCTGTGCTAGCCGTCCCTAATTTTGCAGTGTAAGACTAGAGGGAAGGCAGCTAGTCATCACCACCCACCGCCAACTCTTGGGCTACTCTTTTACAAACGAATAGTGGGATTGACCGTCACATTATACACCCCCACGGCTGGGAGGGCTAGCATGTTTAGCGCGACTCGGGCGCGAACCCGCGACCCTCGGATTACGAGTGCACGCCTTAACGCGCTCGGCCAATTTCACTTAGAAACAATACAGAAAGTGACTTACAAAGCGTACAGTGCAGAGAGAATTCAATGGCTAATTACACTCAATTATTTTATATTTTCGGTAGTTTCCTGCTTGTTTCAGGTTTTACATTCGTCTACGAAACTGAACGTGGTTCTACTTTAACATTAATATGTTCAAATCAAGCTTATAAAAGAACGAGAGAAGAACCAGTTATTTGGTACTCAAATCTCAATAAACAAGTTATCAATAGTGAGAGAACGCAAATAAAATACGGTGGCCAATTAGTGCTAACCAACATCCAATTTGAAGACGCGGGAATTTACACATGCAAAAATCGTGAAGGTGATTACAAACATGATGTCAGAGGTAAATTCAAAGTTTTTTTTTAAGACCATACTGCCATTTATTAAACGACACTAATTTAACAGAAATAACATCTAAATCGAAATCGTCCATCTTGCTTTTAAATTTTTTCAGCCATTACCTTTTCGTTTGATATTTCACTCACCATGTGTATTGATTAAAAAATAATTGCCTGTTTATACGTAAGATTACACTATGTAAGAAAATTGTTACTTGTTCCTGGGCACAAAATGTTATTTCCTAATTGCTTATGCCTGAAGTAAACTTTGCTTTTGTGACTTGGGGATGTGTATCACGAAAACATGATGATAGAATATATTTTGGGGCTGATACTTAAAAGGAATTTATATTTCAGTCGCAAATCTCGAAAAAGTGCTTACTTCTAAATATTTGTGCATAACTTTAGTATAAATACATGTAAATCTTCATTCATATGCTGGCAGGGCCCGGCATGGTCAAGTGTGTTGAGGCGTGCGACTCGTAATCTGCGGATCACGGGTTTGCATCCCTGTCGCCCCAAACATGCTGGCCTTTCAGCTGCGGGGGCGTTATAAAGTGATGGTCAATCCCACTATTCGTTGGTAAAAGAATATCCCAAGAGTTGGCGGTGGGTGGTGATGACTAGTTGCCTTCCCTCGTCTTACACTGCAAAATGAGGGACGGCTAGCACAGATAGCCCTTGAATAGCCTTGTGCGAAATTCACAAACAATCATTTGTTGTTTTATTGAAACATTATGTAAATTTGCCCGTTTCTACATGTGTATTGACTCCAAAATTATTTATATCGCCCATGAATACGTAAGATTATGATGACAATAGTATAACTTTTAACTTAATTATTTCACAATAAAACTTTCATATTATGTGTTACTTTTTAGTAAACAAAAATAAAAAATAAAATTAATTCTGTCATTAATTATCGTTTGTAAAGCATTTGTATTCATTGGTTAGAGCTATGGAATTCCTGATTTTTATCTTACAGAGCTTGGTAGTTAACGAGGCTAAAAGTAAATAAGATGCTCTCTGACAAATCAACTTTAGGAATTCAAAGATTTGGTTAAAAATTTGAAACTAAAGATATCTTACTGATACGATACACTTTTAATACATTTAAAGTTTCCATACAGTAGTTTCAAACTGTTAATACCACTGCCGTTCGATTCTTCTTTTTTTTGCTAGCTTAGTTCTGCCCCTTACTAGTACAGAGGTAACTCTACGGGTTTACAACTTTAAAATCAGAGGTTCGAATCCCCTCGGTGAGCTCAGCAGATAGCCCGACGTGGCTTTGCAAAAAGAAAACACAAACAAATGAGCTCTACTTTTATTTTTACGTTTACAAATTAGATATTTTCGTTCTTACCATAAACAGATGTTTCTTTAATAGTTTAAGATGGAGAGTAGTGAAGCTTAATAATTATGTTTAACGTCACATTTGCTCCCATATATTTCTGCCTCATTTTCTCAATTTGCTCATCACCGTTTTAAGTCAGTGGTGTGCGAAAATCTCGTTTTAGGAGATTTCTTTAATGACAGAACCCGTTAGTCGGTCTGATCCATAGCGAATAAAAATATTTTTTCTTTATGCGTTGTAAAATATGTATATGATGTACGAACACAAATGTAAGAGATCAAAACCGCTGAAGTGTCCCAGGCGACGGTACGTAAAAAAATATCTGAATCTTCTAACCGCTGAGTAATTAGATAGATAAGCATGTTACTGTACACACAGACATACCAGTCACGTGACTGATGTAGTAATTATATATTTCTTTGTGATCAGAGACTAGATGGATTATGGAAAACCTGTAGAGAGAAGTGATGAGGCTCCAAAGTTATTTTGATACAATGAATTCAACTTGTGAATGTTGAAGCAAAATCTTATGAACTGTAAAAATACAAATCATATTTACGAAGTTTTTTAAGAACTTATTTTGAATAAACAGTGCATTAAATTTACAGTGAAAAGTGTTAGATCGCAATATTATTTATCTTGATAAATCCGCAAAAAATAAGCATTAACTTCAAATAGAAAATTTTCTCGGAATGCATTTTGTGCATTATAAGGATATTATTTGATATTTTGTTGTTTGCAAGACACCTCAAAATCATTTACTGATACATTTTACCAACGTAATATTCCCAAAGGAACCTGTATTTTTATACCTGATATTAACATAAACAGTGACAACAGTTTCACGTTTAACTGTGACAAATAAGAATTTTGCAAGGGAAACACTAACGGAAATCAAATCTACCAATAAAAAGAAAGATCGTGTGTAATTTCATAAATATCCAAGTTTGTGTGATTAGTTTCATCAGTTAACTCCATTAGGAAGAACATAAATAAACAAAAGTCTACTGTTAAGAAACTGTTTTGAAGCACGACACGTTTTATTTTTCTCGCGAAAAGTAACATTTATGTTGTTATTTTACACAGTGAGTCATAATTAATATTATAACTAGGGCGTCGTGCTCATTGTGAAAAACCTTAAAATCCCAACGGTGACACGAAACGTTCTAATGAAAATATTAACTGTCTGTTGTTTTCTCCAGTGTATGTTCCAGCCGAGAATCTCAACTGTACTCGAGGATACCAAAGAGATGTTTACAGGTGTTGTAAGTATACATTATACTCAATTATTTTAAACTGTTCTCATTAAACACAAATAGATGAAAGACTTTTAAGAATATGGAATTTTAGTTAAATACGTTTTTCGATACTAAATACGTTGTTAGAACAATTAACACTGAGCAAATAAATGTTTAGCTATGTACTTTTAACGCTTTTAGATCGGTGTCCTCCTGGTCACTATGACAACGAATTCCAAACTCACTGCCTGCCGTGTCCACGAGGAACTTACATGGCATCATTTGCTGCTGACGCCTGTGTAGCTTGTCCCGGAGATGAAATTACTGAAGAAGAAGGAGCTGACAATAAAGATCTTTGTAGAAGTAATGGAACAAAAGGGTTTTAAAGTTTTCTTTTATTGTTTCCTTAACATTTTAAAGATGTTTATTTTTGTTCAAGCAGATTGTTATAATACTTCTTCTTAACTTTCATTGTTTTTAATGCATTAAAAAGCTTTGCTTTATCTGGGAAATCCTACTTTTCGTTTTTAAAGATGAGCTCAAACATTTACGACAAATAGTATTGAATAGCTGTCTTACCTCCATTATATCATTTCAAAATTAGGAACGGCTAGCGCTGAAAGCCCTCGTTTAGCTATCCGCGAAATTGAAAAAACAAAGTATAACAATGTCTCGATAGCACATCTGTATGCATCACATTATTACTAAAAACGACCGAAAGATATTTCACAAAAACAGTGCATGTCCCAAAACATAACTTAAATCTATGTTTAATAAGTTTATTTTGTGTACATAATGTCATTTTTGTAATAAAAGAAAGTAATTTGTCGAAATACAAAACAAATGTTTTAATATAAGATTATCATAACATTGGATTATCAAAACGTTAGCACCGTCTCATAAGTTCTGAACAAAGCTATTAGAAAGGATTGTTTTCAAGTAGGCGAAAAAACTTCATGAGCGACGTTCAGTGTTTGTGGTCAAAGTTTTATCGTTCTTATCTGGGAAATTTAGAGTGAAGAGAAATTTGTAAAAATTACTATTGTTGATAGTGTTATAAAGACGCAGAAACTACCATTCAGTGGATACGATTCGATAACATACAAGAATAATGTACCAAAATAAGTGAAGAAGCTAATCATAAAACTTAATACTGTAAGTAAATAGTGATTAAACAAACTGGCTTTATTACGTAGTCAATGGAAAGACGGTTTGTTTAATTTGTGTTATATATTCTTACAATTTAAGTGAATCGAAGTTGATTTAACTCACTGTGTTATACTGAGTTGTATAATATGTCAATTATCGTGAAGAAAATGTCGAGATTTTACTTATATAGTGTGATCACGTGTGTTTGGAATGGAAAGTCAGAAGGTTTCTTGTTGTATTGTCTGTTAATATAAATATGTTGGAAAACCTAGTTGATTTTCTGTTATATAACTGTACAGTTGTTGTTATTACACAACTGTACTATTTGTCTACTAGTAAGGAACTCAAATGATATAACAGTCGTCATTTTTTTTGCTAATTATCTGTTTAAAGTGTAAAGAAAAAATGTACAGATACAGTTGTCAAATTGTAAAGGTTGTTATGAATGTTTAATATGAAAATATAAATGTAAGAAATATCATATTTATTTAATTAAAATGTTTAATATGTTAACTCAAGATTATTTTTAGTTTAAAGAGTTATACATTTTCCTGTTATTATTAAGTTACATTTGAAGTTTATTTCTGTTTTATGTAATCGATACAATGTGTAAAACGGTTTTAAAAACAACTCTTTCTCTTAAGATCCAACTGAAGTGGTTCTCAAGGTTACTTTCCCCTGGGCTTCCAAACCTACAGTTGTGAGATATCCTTGGTGGATGGAAGAGCTAACACTAATTTCGATTTGTCTCATTGCTTTGTGGTAAGTTACATGTTATCTTCCAGTTCTTGATAATTAAAGTATGTGGAACAGGGGTGATAGAGCATCTGACCTCAATACCTAATTATCTTTTAATTGAATAGTAGGGTTGGATATTTGAAAATGTCAAGTGTGCTCAGTGCCCTTTGGTGGTTAATTTGTGAAAACACTAATATGAACCTTGTAAAGCTGAATATGTTTAACTAACCCTACAAATGAAGTCAAAATAACTTTTCAATTATAGTTAACACTTCTTACGAAACTTCTATATGGTGATTTATCAAGTGTTTTTGCAGATCTGTTTACTTACGAAAAAACCAACAAAAAAGACAACTATTAAGAGTTAATCTTTAATGATATTGTTTATATAGAAAACTGGAAGAAAAAAAATCGCGTTTTTATTTATCATATTTTTATTATTATTGTTTAGCGTTCTTTGTTGTATCTGCAACATAAATAAAAAAGCCCGGGGCAAATGGAAAGCTCTTGAAAACCGCATTCTCGGGTCTTGTGGTGTTTTTACCAATACAAAGCTATAAGACCAGGAGCTTGTAAGTGAAAAGATCACCCCCAGGGAATTAGACATTTTGGAAGCTGTTTCAATGATCCCTGACTGTGAGAAGGTTCCAACAAATAAGTTTAATAAAAGAGAAACTAATATGGTGTTAAAGGAAAATCAAACAGAACCAACCATCCTGCAGACAATAAGTGAAAATCACACAGTAGAAAAGAAAACAGAGAGAACAGAAAACCTGATCAAGCCTGCTTCAGATTCTGATAAAACTAAATTAAAGACAATCGTGAATGATGAGAAACCTGAAGAGACATTAAAATCTGATTCACTGACAACGGTTCGTATACGTTTAAAGTTCTTTTACTTTATAGTACTCAGTATTACACAGCATAAGTATATAAATAGGATGTGTTCTTAATATTAAACTTTCACTTCGTACAAGTTTATTTATACCTACATATATTATATTGCAAGAAGCAACTAAAATATAATGGAATTAATAGTACATTAATTATGTTGATGCAAAATTACTGTTATGAAATAATTACAACCATTCTCATATTTAATTTCTGTGAATATCTGGTTCAAAATTGAATTAATTTCTCATTCATATTACGTTTATGATTAATATTTGGTAGAGTTAAAAACATTTCACTTTAATGTAATGTATACTACGTCAAACTGTGTGATCAACATGATATCGATGTTGCATGCTTACAATAAGTGTTGTTAAGACATCCACAGCTACAGAAAAACATGCGTTTAGAGTCATTTGAATACATGTAATTCTTCTTCCAAAAGAGACCTGTACATGTTCGATACTATTGAGGTCTGATAAGTCTGTACCTGTTAAACTGGTCAATTACCTCTTCTTTAATATTATTACATGTGGGAATACAATTATCATCCATTTAGCTAAAGCCAGAACCAAACGTAAACATATATGATAGTGTAAAAGGTACTTCCATTGCTATTATGTATAGCATTAATGACATCTGAAAAACATAAATGTCAGTGTCCGTTCGTGATTTTTCATAACCACACATACTTCCACTACTGATATTAAAGTGAGTTATTGGCGTCTTACTGTAACTAAAATTTATCTTTTCTTGTTAATATTACCAAACTTCATGAGTTTATTAACCGAACATACACTAAAATGACTTTCTGTTGAAGCTTCGAACATCTGATTCTGTTTTTAAGTTATCACATAATTGCTGCGAATCGTTAGATAACGGTAACTTACTTAAATTATGGATTTTATTATTCTTAGTTTAGTTCCAGTGTATTTGTACCATTTTGTTACAAGTGATTCCACAATATCTTGTGAAAAACACCTTGATAGATTTTATAACAGTGTTTGTTTTTCATAGTCAGCCAAATTTCACTGGTCCGACAGACATTTAGTGAAATATCCAATCGTCTTCTTTTGGACTTTACTAAGATGATGAATATTTTAAAGTACTATAAACTCCGTGACATACTTCACTGTTACAACTGTGATAAGACAGTTTAAAAACTCTACCTCTTTAGAATCATTCGTAGTTCAAATTACATAACTTTTCATGTTTAATTTATATAACAATGAAATGAGGAGAACCAATTTCATAATTTACAATTTTTATATAAACTACTTATTTGGTTTTACTCATATTATAGTAAAATGATTGTTACATGAAGAATAAATTATATGTTTTTAAAATGTTTATGAACTAATTATTGTTATTAAAACATTTTTTTCGATTGATAAGTGTTGCCTCACTAATTATGATTTACATCTTAAGACAGAAACACCAGCTTCAAAAGAAATAAAAAACGTTGATTGTATCCAGAGGGAGGTGTCAAGCAACATCAGGCCTCCCTCAACTAGACTTTTCTATAATGTTGACAAAATTATTACTGTAAGACTTGGAAGTAAACCAGAACACCATCAGGGAAACGTTTTTATTGTTATTGAAAATAGTGAAAACAGAAACAAATTTGTTATTGGTAGAGCTGCAAAATCAACACCTATGTGTCAATTGAAACGTTGCGAAAGCGAACATAAACTTATTGTACAGAAACCTAAAAAAAACAATCAAATTAAACACGTTAACAGCCCTCACAAAATATTTTTCACAAGAGATCCGAAACTGGAACCAAAACCTAAAAATTAAATAACCCATGAGCTGCATACAAGCATATTACATTAAAAAGAATTACTTTACCTTATCTCATAAGTTACTATATTTTACATTTTACTCACTGATATAAATAATAAATAAAACATACCAAAAAAAATGATATTCGCCTGGGTCTTCTCTTTTTTGTTGTCAACTGTCATGAAACTTAAGCTCACTTTTTGATGTACTAAAGGTATTGATACAATCAATAATGTGTTTATGTAATTAAATAATACAACTGAGAACAGTTTGTTTTGTTTGTTTGTTTTTTTGGAATTTCGCACAAAGCTACTCGAGGGCTATCTGTGCTAGCCGTCCCTAATTTAGCAGTGTAAGATAGAGGGAAGGCAGCTAGTCATCACCACCCACCGCCAACTCTTGGGCTACTCTTTTACAAACGAATAGTGGGATTGACCGTCACATTATACACCCCCACGGCTTGGAGGGCGAGCATGTTTAGCGCGACTCGGGCGCGAACCCGCGACCCTCGGATTACAAGTGCACGCCTTAACGCGCTCGGCCATGCCAGGCCCTACTGAGAACAGAGAATAACAATACACAGAAAACACTGTCCTATAAATATGATAATTTTCTGGATTTTTAACTATGTGATAATTTCCTTAAAGAAATAAGACGAATAACAAATAGAGCTATATCACTGTGTAAAATTTTGTGTTCATTGAACAAGAAACGTGGAGACGTATAAGAAACAGACGCATACTGACATTTATTTATAGATTCAATGATAGTGAACATTTTAAAAATTCAACTACAGCCCAGTAAAGTATGGCTAAAAACTCAATTGTCGAAAACAACAGGTCGTAATGAAACTCCTTCTTTACAAATATTAGGTAAAATTCAAATTGTGTTTATAATTAAGAATGTAATCTTTATTGATTTCAATGAATATCTTGGCAGTTTTGTCATCACTTTTATTAATAGTGTTACTATGCAGCTGCTCTGCCTTTATTTTTAACGAAAAAATGCTAAATTTATAACGACTTATATCCGTACATTAATTTAACTTGAAAACTAAGTCGACCACAGATGTAAAACATTAAATGTGTAATTGTAACATTTTTTTTAAAGATTCGATGGTCTTAAAAGGACCTTTAATTGTAACTCAGTAACTAGGAAAAATTATTTTCACCTTGTACAGATCCTGTTGGACCTGTAAAACAGAAAAAGAACATTTTATATTGGAACGAATTTAGGTCCTGTTTATGTACCCACTTTCAGCTTAAAAGCCTCATTTTACTTTTAAAAGATGTTGCCATATAGTAATCTTAAGGTGGCGTGTTTTACAAAATGTACATTTTGTAAACACATGTGATGATTATTTTCAAGATGTCAATGATTATTATGATTGTTATGAAATGTGTAATGTAGAGGAAAGTATGAATTCTTTAAATATTTACTCCATTGGTGTAAACAAACCTACTGAGTATTGGTCTGTCATATTACGTACCCCATATGAACAGGGTAGAGGTGCAGTGCGTATGAAAATAGACACACAGGCAGAATGTAATATATTGAGTAAACAGTCATTTGATCGCATGGCACCTCATGGTTCATTATCTTTGTCTAAGTCACAGGTAACCATAAAAGCATTTGGTAATCACAAGATCACACCTGTTGGAAAAACTACATTTACTGTTATTCACAAAAGCAAAATATATGATATCGATTGTGAAGTTGTTGATGGTAATGTACCTAATCTTCTTGGAGGTGAATCTAGTACTAAGTTGGGGTTAATACAAAAAGTAAATGCAATTAGTACTTATGTACAAGGTAAATACTCGCATGATCGGAGTTCACAACATAGGCTACCTCCAGGTCCCGAGATTCCCACTGTTCAAAGCCCCCCTCATGAATCAACACAAGTACGCCCCCCTTCGATTGATAAATCAAATAAGTGTACTAAAACCCAGACTCGGTCAGACTCCGAGTTCCTAATATAAACAAAGTGCCACAGAGTATTCGTAAAATTTTATTTCACTATAAAGACAGATTTCCCACAGACAGAGTAGGAAAAATACCGGGAAAATGTATGTTGTCTATTGACCCAGATTACAAAGATGGCCCTGTGTCACAGGCTGCTAGGCCGATTCCTGTAGCGATGAGAGAAGAACCAAAGTACAGTTAGACTTTTTAGAGTCACAAGGGATCATTTCGAAAGTATCAGTTGGTATACCGACACCGTGGTGTAGTCAACTACATGTTGTACACAAGAAAGACGGAAACTCAGTGAGAATTTGCATTGATCCTAGGTTTCTTAATAAAGCACTACTGAGAGAATACCACCCTATCAATACACTAGAGGATGTACTTACCCGTATTAATGGAAGCAAGTATTTTTCTGTCCTAGATGCGAACATGGGATACTATCAGCTACAGCTCGATGAGAATAGTCAGTTACTCACCGCTTTTAACACTCCGTGAGGTCATTATATGTACTTACGTTTGCCGATGGGAATTAAGTCGAGTCCTAAATTGTACCAAAGAGCGATGGAAGAAATATTTAAGGAGCATAATCATGTGAATAATATTTTTGACGATATGCTACTCGATACTGTTACACTACCTGAACATTGTAAAGTGCTACGCAGCACGTTGGAAACCGCTAGACAAAATGATGTGACATTTCAACTATCAAAATGTTTGTTTGGCCAGCCAGAGGTAGACTACACATGTCATGTGATCACAAGGAACGGCATCAAAGTTTCTGATGAAAAAGTGCGTGCAATACTTGAAATGCATACTCCAACCAATCGCGACGAAGTAAGAACACTGCTCGGAATGGCTACGTACCTGTCCAAATACATACCTAATTATTCTGATTTAACTGAACCTCTACGAGAAGTAGTCAAAAAGAAGACAGAAGAAACGCATGGATTCTATTTTGATGTACCACAGCAGGAGGCGTTTTCAAAGCTCAAGACTGCTCTCAGCCAAGCTCCAGTTCTGAGATATTATGCACTTAATGAACCGTTGACATTGTCATGTGACGCATCACAAGGTGGACTAGGTGTTGTGATATTACAAAACAAACAACCAGTTGTCTATGCATCTGAAACTTGACACAAACAGAGAAAGAACTATTAGCAGTTGTATTTGGTTGCAGAAAATTTCATCACTTGTTATATGGCCGAAATGATATCACAGTGGAGACAAATCATTTGCCATTGGTCCGTATTCAAGAAAAACCATTGGAACAAGTTCCGTTACGACTACAGAAAATGTTTTTAAAACTACAGCCGTACAACATCAGGTTAGTCGGAAAACCTGGTAAAGACATACCTATCGCAGATGCATTGAGCAGATTTCCAGTGAAAGATGAATATCCTGGCCTGGTAGATGATATGCGAGATTGTCAAGTTTTTGCAACTGAAGTTGCAAGTTTGTCTGCATTCACCGAAGAAAAGCAACAAGAGCTAAAGATCGCGACAGAAAATGATACAGAATATCGAATTCTCAAAGAACAGATTGTGAAAGGATGGCCCGACAATCGAGACGAGGTACCACCAGAAGCAAGGCCATATTGGGATTTCCAAGAAGAGCTGACAGTATATGATGGTATTTTATTCAAAGGAGAGAGAGTCATGATACCAAGGACAATGAGACATAACATACTAAAACTCGTACCTCAAAGCCATCAAGGAGTTGTGAGATCAAAGCAGCTTGCACGTGACATTTTATTTTGGAAAGGAATGAACAAACAAATCGAAGACACTGTCTTAAAATGTACCACATGTCAAACAATGAGAAATGCACAACAAAAATAACCAATGATCAGCACACCTACACCAACGTTGCCATGGCAATATGTTTCAACAGACTTATTTGAAAACCAAGGAACACATTATCTAGTAGTAGTTGATCATTACAGTGGATATTTGGAGATCAATGAATATGAAAAAGAGATCACATCCAAACAAACAGTTCAGAAGTTGAAGAAACTTTTCGCTACGCATGGCATACCTCAGATTGTGTATTCGGACAATGGTCCACAGTATGATGCTAAAGAGTTTAAAGATTTCAGTCAGATCTGGGGATTTAAACACCAAACATTCAGTGCCCGATATCCAGAAGCAAATGGACTGGCGGAACGCGCAATTCAGACAGCGAAAAGACTTGTTATAAAATCTCTGAAAGAAAAATCAGACCTGCATTTAGTATTGTTAGACTTCCGAAATACACCAAAAGATGCAAAAATTGGATCACCAGTGCAAAGGTGCATGAGTCGTAGAACCAGAACGAGGTTACCGACAAATGAGAAGTTGCTTATTCCACAAGTGATAAACAGTGATAAAGTGACGTCAGAAATCTACATTCAGAAACAGAAAAGTAAATCAAGGTATTATCAGAATTCAAAACCACTGCCACCACTGGATCTTGAAAAATGTGTAAGATACAGACATGAAAACAAGTGGATGTCAGCTCAGTTATTAGGTCAAGCTGAGAAGCTACATATTACAAACACCGGCAGGCAGGAAGATTTGTAGAAATCGTAGACATTTATTGCAAACAAATGAAGATGATGTCTATCACAGTGCTCGACAGAGATATCTTAGAAGAAAATCACAAGATCATTTGATTGCAGAAGAGTCTGTCCCAGAAAATGTGCCAAATAACCCTAAAACACCCCCAAGACAAAATATGTCTCAATCAGGGTCACCCATAGCTCGCCATATATGTGAATCTCTACAGTTGAAACAAAGTATTACACATGCTAAAAATAAAAATCAAATGCAAAATATTGCTCCTGCTCAAAAGTGTGAAATTGTAACAAGAACAGGTAGAATTTCTAAAGCTCCTACAAAACTGAGAGATTTTGTTATGTGAATTGTTAAAATGAGCAAGAATGTTACAAGAAAAATGTAATACTTAATGATTGAGAATAAGAGTTGTAAAAGAAGGAATACTTTTGTATTTGTAAGAGTTAAAATACTCTTGTATTTGTGTAGTAATTTGGTAGAATTTTTTTACTTCATTTTATATGTTATTATGTTGTTATATCTGATTGATATAATGTGTTATGTAGTTAGTAAAAAAAGGCCCAGTTTTTAATGTTAAAGAAAAATTTAATTTTCTGTGTATTTACATATTAAAAGAAAATACATTTATCATATTACCAAAATAGGCATTAATAACAACACAGTTTATTGTGTCTTTTGATGTTATAACTATAAGATATGTAAATCCAAATTTATGTAACAATAGTTAATTGTCTTAATTTAAAAAAAGGGAGATGTTATGTATGTGACATTATTAGCCAATCAGCACTTAGTATTTTGTATGTGCGAGGCTATTTTAAATATAATACAGGAAGCTGCGGCACGTCTGAATTTTGTTGTTACTTGATAACAAGTGTTTTGTGAGAACCCAAAGATATAACAGTCGCAAGGGAGTTTTGTCAGTGTTTCTGAGAGATTGGTTGGTTCGTTGATTTTGTGATTTATAGGACAAAGTAGTTAGGCTATCTATGTCAAATATCCAGTAAAAAGTTAAAAGTAAATTCAGCAAAATTCATGAAATAAAATTATGAAAAAACAAAACAATGTTTAAAAAAACAACACATAAATGGCATTAAACCAAAGTTTACATCAAGTCTACAACATTAAGAGAAGTCCACAGTTTTAGTCCTTTTAGATTTGCCAGAAACAAGACAATCTGGTGAACGAGGCCTCTTTCTTTCCAACTTATGAACATCTCATTGGTGTTTCTATGCCGCTTAGAAAATGATAAATACCCATCGACACGAGCGCTGATTGGCTGACAAGCACTGATGACATAACTATGGATTCCATCACGTACCCAGTAGGAGAAGCACCTCACTTAAACTATTGGTAGATACAACTATTTCTTTATTATTTCAAGCACAAACATGATGATTGCAAGTATCCATTTGGATTATGTCTTCTTATCAAAATTTATTTGTATTTTACGAGAAATTTTCTTTTCACCTCTTTCAAGTCCTAGGGAACAATTTATCACTTTATTGTATTGGCCAAAATAATACATAATAATTTGGGAGTTCCAACAAGTTGTAATATTTGTCTGTATGAGCATATAGTTGGAATTATACACCAAAATCATAATGATTACGTTCAACTCATAATGGTTGGTATCTCTCTTGATGTTTATGATTTAATTTGTCAGGTATGCAGTTTTGTGCTCAGAAGCAAACAAAGTAACATTTTTGTTACTTGGATAAATAAAATCACCAAAAATAGAGAAAATTGTTATCTCTATTTGCAATTAGTTTATAATTATTGTGACAATTGATTAAGTCATAGTTTTGATTAAACTGTACAAAACTAATCAATGTAAATACTGCCTGAAGGAAACCAATGAAGTTTTCCAGTTCTAAACAGTTCTCTCAGTTGTCCAGCATACAAGTGGTACTACAATACATGATACAATAACTTGAAGAGGGAAACTTCAAGTCATTTCTGTGGAGACCACAAATTATTTGTATACACTGGAAGGTTATATTAAATAAACAAACAATACTGTCATCATAAACTGAGACAAGTACCTTAAGAATACAATTTTTTCACACGTATGATGTAGCTTAGGTTTATCCATACCTAGTGAAAGTTCAAGAAATCCTCTTAATTCTTAAACATAAAATTCCACTTCCTTCTAACCAATACACAACTGAATGTTTCAAAACTTTCCAAACAATCACATTTAAATACTTTTTCTTCATGACATTCCTTAATTGTTTCTAACTTCATGATAAGGACAAAAATAGTTGTTCACATGTGTTCAAGATATTGAAAATTTGTTCACTGACTACAAAATTTAGTACCAAAAGAGAACAATTCCATGTCTAAAAGTAAGGATGAAAAGACAGTAAAAGACCACAGTTACAATGCATGTCCTGAGATGATTTGATTCAACATTAAATTCTTGAAATCTTGGAGTACATATTAATAAGCTAATTTTCTTTGCTCTTAGAAGAAAAATAGCAAAGGTGTCACAAATTAGCCTTAATATTTGCAGAACAAGTGTCTAATCCTCCATAAAACAACTCTACTGTTGATCTTATCAGTGAAAAACATTTTCCAAATTCATGTTAATTCATTAAATCTTTTAAAGACTTTCTCAACAGCATCATTTTATCATCAGAGTAATTGCTGTAGTAGGTCTCAAGTCTTTCCAATTATTTGAATTTGTTTGATTTTCATTTTTTTGGATTTCATGAAATTTTACACTTACAACGTTATTTATGCAACATGAATGTACAACCTGTTTCGGTCAGTATTTTGATCACAATCATTGATGTGTATTATTGAAAATAAATATATTTTAATGAAGTTAAACAGTGATATGTGTAAAATCAGAGGGAAGGACTCCATTAAAATAGCAAACCTAAACCTCTGACAAATTATATTTGTTTGTTATAACTTAAAAATATGTGAGAAGTTGTGGACTTGAGTACCCACACCTCTCTCTCCTAATTTCTAATTCTATATCTATTGTATATTGTATATGTAGAGCTTCTTTGATTTTGTATTTGTTTCCCTACTTACCATCTGGAAGTCTTCTATGATGATGTGTTTATTACATTTGTTGTGTTGCAAAAACGTGCAAAGATGTTTTGTTTTGTTCTTTGAATCTAGTTTCCATTTTTCGGCTTGTTTCCCCAATGTAGAAGTCATGACAGTTGTTGCATTGTATTTTATAAATCATTTGTGAAGTT
>VWRL01001356.1:0-41845 GCA_011833715.1 Carcinoscorpius rotundicauda
CTTTAAACAACTATATTGAAACAAATTTACAACAGTAAATCTTAGGCAATTGAAAATTGATGTGAGAAAATGTTTAAATCTGATGCTATATAAATATACATGTAGATAAGTATACGTTAAATACAATTCATTTTCAAATAATTATACAATTTCAAAAATCATAACATATATGACACAATTAATGCAAATAACCTAATGATAATAAAATTATCATTTAGTTAGGAATAAAATGTATGCAAGTCAAACGTCAGTCAAGAATAAAATTTAAGGTTTCCTTTTGAATATATGTGATTCACTCAGGATATATATTAAGTGATAAGGTAATTGGACGCCTCTGGTTTGTTTTTAATATGAACAGCCTTTTATGAATGTTATGTTTTAACTTTTAGTGATCGTAAGATCGTAACAAGTACAAGAGAAATTATCTGTGATTACAAAAAACGTGACACCAACTCGTTAATAAAACATATTTGTTGATAACCTATCTTTTAGGGCCACATGATTAGTTGCCAGAATGAGCCAGTCTTTTGTGAGAATAAATGTGTGACTTTCTAATTCTGCGAAGATTTGTTACTACTCACAAAATGAATGAATGCGCCAAAAGGCTGGTGGCGCGTCGATATTGCCAAAGTAAGTTTGGTTATGATACATTACAGGCTAGATTTTGAAAAAAAATTCCTCGTGGTCTAGAACATTTACTAAACTTGTAATTTTTTGTCTGTATTAATGTTATTAAAATAACATGGTGTTTTGTAGTTCTGCATTGTTTATGACGATCCATTTTTTGTACTCACAAATAAGTTTTTTATGGATAAATAGCCCCTTTAGCTGTCGCGTCACGTTTTACATCACACAATTAATTTTCATTTACTGAATTTTGAACTTGTAAATTTAAGATTTAAATTCTAAATTTTAAGAGAAATCTACTGTAAACGACAACTAATATAGATCTTATTGTTAAATTTCGAATTAAAGTACTTCATTAGTTAGCGGTTAATGATTGAATCACTAAAGAAGATAATGTTAATTTTGTTCTGTGAAAGAAACGGAGTAGTTTAAGAATTTGTTGCAGTAGGAATCGACTGCAGACAGTGACATCGCAGATATTATAGGTTAAACGAAAACTGCCTAAGTAAAATATCCTTCAAATGATGAGATACGGGAATATTTTACACTCAACTACTCTGCTGGAATATATTAAATTGAGAAAAAATTGTCAATATATCTGAAAAAGTTGCACTTTTAAAATTAAAAACCGTATGACATGAACATGTTTTCATACTTGTAAAAAAATTGTTTCACTGAATGGTAACAAATATTTTATTGTTTTAAATGATAAAATATTTGAAAATTGAGCTTTTTCTATAGTGTATGACTATGGTCACTGTCTGAGAAATATATTTTATTGTCATATCTAGCCGATAATATGTTTTTATTTTCAAAGAACAAGCTTAAATTAAAGCGAATTTTATATTAACAGACAAACACGTATCCATTTTATTTTCGAGGTATTTAATTAATAAATATATAGTAAAATGTTCATTATGAATTAATATAAAAATTATGTTATCTCAACAAATAGAAGTTTCGGTTAAAAAGGCTTTTTATGTTTGACAACTATCTCCTTGTTTTTCGAATTACATATTAATCTCAACGAAACAATTGTATATCTGGCAACTGTTTTTACATGTCAATAATTTTTTATTCTATGTAGGATTGCTGTGTAACTGACAGTGTGTTTTTTACATCCCAATAAACTCCGATTCCAGGTAAAAGTAGTATTTGGTCGACAATATGTTTTTACATCTGAACACTCTCTGATTTTGTATGGATGTATTATATGGTATTATAAATAACGAGTAATAAAGCTGTTTGTTGACTAACTAATTAAACTTAGGAAGTAGAAAGATTGACTGTCGGAGGCCGAAAATATTGTTAACAACGATGGCATTGCCATCTAGTGACCTGGCATGAACAAGTAGTTAGGGTGCTCAAGTCGCAATCTCAGGGTTGCACGTTCGAATCCCCGTCACATCATATACGCTAGCCCTTTCGCGGTGGGTGGTGATGACTATCTATGTTCCCTCTTGTTTAACACTGAATTAAGGACGGCCGGCAGAGATAGCCCTCGTGTAGCTTTGCGCGAAATTCGAAAACAACAATACCCCATCCCCAGTGGCACAACGACATATCTGTAGACATGCAACACCAGAAACGGGTTTCTATATTCGTGGTAGGCATAGCACAAATAGTGCATTGTATAACTATATGCTTAACAACAAATAAGGCGATGGAACTCAATTGAAGAAAAACGACTTCTTATCTTTATTAGTAGTTACTTTACTGATGGTTTAGGTACCATGAAGAAACTATTTCTTACAAAGTTTTACAGTTATGGTTCAGTTGATCTTTAGTGTGTCTTCAAGTACACAACTAACTGTGACAGGAAGTTAATATTGTTTAGCTTTTTTTCCGAGAAACTAACTCACGGACAAGTAAATTTCTTTGTTGCTTAACGTGTTAAGGCACTTTATAACCGAACAGCTTTTCGTAATGGTGTGAACCTGCAATGAGTTTTGGAAATAATATTTATAATAATTAAACATTGTTAACGATACAAACAGTAGAAACTAAGATATGCTTGTGCTATTGTGATATTCATATACAGAACCACACAACCAAATGTCCCAGGTATCCAGTGCAATGTTCTAACCAAAGTGAATCATCGAAGGTCCCCAAAGAAGATATAGAAGTTCATCTTTTGCACTTTATTGTGTTTTCAGAGATATGGGTTGCAAGTTCAAGTGAGATTTATTGGAGCATTCTTTTGAAAGCTGTAAATGAACAAACTGAAGTATTGAACATTTATTGAAACAAATGAATTATTTCTATCTCAAGGAGAAACAAAATCCCAACTTTCAGATAATTTAGACATTTCTGAAAAGCAGTAAACGAAATCAAAATACATACATCTGGAGTAAAAGGCCTCGTTTTTTATTTTATACACAGTAAATTATATTATTATTTCAGGTATTTGAGTTTGAAATTAAATGAAGACTGAAAAGTATCAGTTTTAATAACGAGTAGGGACGACCGTATTTCTTAAAAGGTAATTGAGCCTTTATCTGTATTTGACCTTGATGTTACACAATTTTTGATGTACTGTTAGTTTGTTCGCATTTGTAGTTTATTTAAATTGTCTTTCTAAATTTAAAACTAAGAACCATCGTTTACCACATTTGTAAAACGTTTCAGTAATATTTAACAATGTTAAAGTAGATTCTAATCAAATCGCAGCACTATGAAATAGTTATAATGTGACAGTCAATCCTACTATTCGTTGGTAAAAAGAGTTGCCCAAGAGCAGTTGGTGGGTGGTGATAAATAGCTGCTTTCCCTCTAGTCGTACACTGCTAAATTAGGAATGGCTAGCGCAGATAGTTCTCGTGTAGTTTTGTGCGAAATGAATGAAAAACAAATCAAATACTATGAAATATTAACTTTTCGGTAATTTTTTTATAAACTCATTACAAAAAAGTAGAAAGTTTTAGTGTTTTATTTTAGTTTATAGGTGTGTGTGCTGATTTTTATTACTTCTGTATTACTTTTGTAACATTTGATCTTTTTTAATCCTCTGTATTGAACTTATATTACAGATTATCAACATAAAACTTTGGCGTTTAATATACTATCACGAATAATTACATTTGTAAGATTTCATTATTATTGTTTCGCATACTTCTAGATTGTTCTCGAACCTTCAAGAAACGTACCGGCATGTCCAGGTGGATAGTGCGCTTCTGCTATTCTGAGAGTCGCGAGTTTAATCCTTATGACACCAAACATGCTTGGCCTTTCAGCCGTGAGGGTGATTGATGGCACGGTCAATCCCACAATGTGCTGGAAGATAGAGTTGTTCCAGAGTTGGTGGTGAGTAGTAATGACAAATTGCTTTTCCTTTTTTCTTACACTGCTAACTTCGGGACGGCTAACGGCGAGCTCTCGTGTAGCTTTAAACTAAATTCAAATACAAATTAACCCACGAGAAATCCACTACTAGCATATAAACTGTTGAAAGGCCTCACGACGTGTGATTTGTGGACAGTATGTTTTTGTGCATGAACATTGACATTATTTTTTTTTCTTTTCAATATCATTTGCCCCCCAATGACTCAGCGGTATGTCTACGGACTTGCACGCTAAAATCCGGGTTTCGATACCCGTGGTGGGCAGAGCACAGATAGCCCATTGTATAGCTTTGTGCTTAATTCAAAACAACAACAACAACAAATTCAATATCATTTATTTGTCGCTACCGCAACGTCACGTTGTTCAAATGACCCAAACATATTGTGTTCTATTTTGTGGTAAATCTTATCTTAGTAAGTGTTTTATTTTCATTTCCGATTCGTAAAAAATCGTTGTGTGATATGAATAAAGAATAGTATTTCCAAAATCTGCGAGGCCCGGCATGGCCAAGCGCGTAAGGCGTGCGACTCGTAATCCGAGGGTCGCGGTTTCGCGCCCGCATCGCGCTGAACATGCTCGCCCTCCCAGCCGTGGGGGCGTATAATGTGACGGTCAATCCCACTTTTCGTTGGTAAAAGAGGAGCCCAAGAGTTGACGGTGGGTGGTGATGAGTAGCTGCCTTCCCTCTAGTCTTACAATGCTAAATTAGGGACGGCTAGCACAGATAGCCCTCGAATAGCTTTGTGCGAAATTACAAAAAAACAAAAACAAACCAAAACCTGCGAAGCTGATTTATGGAAAATTCGTTTTTAAAACCAATAACTTTTATGAAGTTTAAATGTGCAAAATACCTGTTCTAAACAACATCAGAAATAATCCCACTTTCATTGGTAAACTTATATGAAAGGTAGATGGTTGCGAACTATAATGAATATGTGGTTATGAATGATAACGTAAGTACGCGTTGATTATATTAGGTAACGTTTTGTCACGCGGTATTGCAACAAGAGCGTCAGGAAGGTTATCAAACCCAACAAAGATTTTGTGAAACTGGATGTTTTGCTATTAAACTATGTTTCCGACAGGTATGCTCCTCTTCAAGTAGTTCTAACGTATGTTGATGTTTTTTCAAGAAACTCACCAAGTGTGTTTTTCATTTATAGCAAAGCCACATCAGGCTATTAAGTCATATATGTAGCGTTTTAAATCTGTAGGTTTACCGCTACCCCAGCGGGTGACTAACTAGTCTATGTTGAACTAGTATTGACAAAAGAATGAAATTGATGTGTTTTTTTCTCTCACGTTAGGGTTCACGTTTTTCTCTGGAGCTACACATGGAGTGAAGACCACTTTACTTCGAAATGTTTTTCCAAACCTTACACTTAATACATCTGGAATTCTGCTATGGAGGGTTAGTAATTTCACCTAGAAGATTACAGAATCCAAATCCAGAAAGAGCTACGAGATAAGTAGTTCCCCGTTTTACACCAGCCAGTGTGGTAACAAACTGATAGTGACTCTTTTCCTGAACGGCAACGAAACAGGAGAAGCTAGTCACTTGTCTGTGTATATAAAGATTTTGCCAGGAGAGTATGATTCAATCATTTCTTGGTCCTTTTGACACATTGTTTCTTTTACACTTCATGATCAGTTGCCGCCTCTCCAGAAAACGCCGATCACATTGTCGAAAGTTTCAGATTGGACCATTTCTAGAGAAATTTTAGCGGCCAAGTAAAGAACCAGACAGTTTGGGTTATGGTTTCTCGAGATTTATTTCCCACGAAATATAAAGAAGTTCAATTATGTAAAAGACGACACACTTTTTATCAAGATGAAAGGAAACTCTAGTTATATAGCGGAAGTGTGAAAATATGACATATTCGTGTTTGGAAGTCATGTTAAGCCCAATGTATTAGATGTTTGAGCATTACCACTGACAAACTCACTGTTAGTTCAAAATAATATAACGTGTAGATTATGATATTCTGCGACAATGATATTCTTTTCGTATTTTCAAATAAAAGAGAAAATGTGAGACAGTTTAATGAATACTTAAACCAGTGGTAATATTGTACAGTTCACCATACAATACGAAACAGGCAATGAATTACATGGCTAAGTTAGTTAACTACTCACGATACATTCTTTTCATAAATAGCTCTGTAACTTAAAACAATACCAGCTGCAGTTGAACGTTTTATTTCATTATTCCTCTTCTTGCTGAAATAGTGTACTATACAGAATTTTGCCACCGTATTTAATAGAATAAACTTGATATTTATTTACAAGTCATTAAAATGTCAGTTATCAGTAAAAGATAACATAGAGAAACTCCAAACGATTTGAATGTCTAAAAATTCAAACGTATTTAAATTCGAGACGCTCACATAGGTTGTGTTAACGTCACCTGTTGAACAGAATAAAAAAAAGCATTGACATAGAATAAAAAACACTCAATCTATAAAAATAGTAACATTCCATCCGGTGACGGTGGTGCTGTTAAGTGTTTAAAAGAGGCTTCTAGGTTCGGGAATTTTCTGTGTTTCCGCATAATACCGATCGTGTTTTTTGTTTTAATTTCTCAAGACATGGACTGAGTATTCAGAAAACTTTCATATAGAATTGAGGCTTAGGCTCCGTGTGACAGTGTCTAGCGAAACAATTTTTGTTTTTAAGAATAATTGTGTTGTGAATGCTCATTTTTTGTTATGTGTACTTGCAACGTTAAATTATGCTATTCTTTTTTAAGCCCTATAAACCACTGAATACAAGTTTTACAGTCTAACTCTTTCACTGTTGAAAGAAAATAGTATTTATTTTCAGCTGCTTCTCATAGTTTGAATCTTAGATTATTAGATTTACAGCCCAACAGGTTAACCATTAGCTCATACTGTTCTATAACAGGGGAAGACATCAAAATATATTCAAACACTCCATTGAAGGTAGTTTGATAGGAATCTACTTGATATGGCAACGAGAAAAACAACAAATAAGCAAAAAATAATCACAATAATACACGAGAATATCTCCTCAGATCAGGATGATTTTAAAATTGTCTTTATTTCACAGAAAAATACCCTAATAGAATAATTGTCTTAAAATACCGATTGACTACTGGGAGAACAACCTCTGTGGTAAATAAAGAATTAGAAAAAGAACCCCCCCAGTAGCTCAGCGGTATGTCTGTGGACTTACACGCTAAAATCCAGGTTTCGAGATCAGTGGTGGGCAGAGCACAGGTAGCCCATTGTGTAGCTTTGTGCTTAATTCAAAACAACAAGAAAAAGAAATTATTTCAGTGACATATCATATTTGTTAATAAATAAGTATCTAACAAAAGATGACGCTGTTAGCACCCTTTTTCAAAGATTTCGCGGAGGAAAGTTTATTTGAAGCAAAAACGTTATTCGTCATGGAAAAAATATTTTCTGTGTTCGAATGATTTTTAAATCGGAATGCTATAAACTATATATACATGCTATATTTTCTGCTTACATTTCTAATACTGAACTAATAACATGAAGACTGCCAAAATACCAATATCATGCCTTTCATCTAATTTAAAGTATTAAGCGCCACAGCGTCGATCACCCTATTCACCTTATGACGTTTTTGAAAGATTTCCTCTTCCCAAAAAATTGTTTTTACATAAGTTTATAATGAACCCGTCTAGTTTCTTATGTGTTATTATTCTGTGTCTGTCCATGCATTATATAATCAAAGACAACATCCTACGACCTTCCAATATAATTCATGCTGACTCCCAAGGGTTCGGAAACCCCAGGTTATAGAACCCATCCTACGACCTTCCAATGTTATTACCCTCGCGGATTTCCAGGTGTTCGGTGATCTCAGGTTGGAAAACACTACTACATTTTAACGCAATAAACAGGACTATAGTAAATGAAATCTTTTTACTTTAGCTTGCACGTACAATAATAAAATACTTTAATTATGAATTAAAAATTCATTATTTTTACCTTCATAGTTATAAGTGTAATACTTTGGTGAAGAGGGGTAGGAGTGACAAATATAAAAGCTTGTGGTAAAAAAGGTCACACGAGGAAAACATTTTTGTAATTTTGAAATGAGGAAACGCAATTTTAAATTTTAAGTTAGTTCAAACAATGAACTGAAGGACTAAGTAGATAAGACACTACATTAGTATAATAGGACAGTTGTGAATTTTCAGATTTACAAAGCTGAATTTAGAGTTTGGATTCCCCTTAAAAATCAGCAGATAACCCTTCATGGCGTGGTTGTAAGAAAAATACACAAAGACAGCAACTTATATTTGCATATTTACAAGCACTCTAGCAAATATTAACCAAATAGACACCTGTTATATTTTCAGTTTTGTTTTTCTGGTAATTGGAAAATACATTTAAAAAAATGAAAACGGTTAAGCTTACCAAGAAATTAGCATTTAGGGACCAATGACCACTTATAATACAGACTGTGATAACTCTAAGCACAGCTTACTAACAAATTACCTTAACACTGCGGTAGAGTTTAATTTCCATAGTGTCAAATGCACAATAGATTACAGTGGTAATGGAAAGGGCCAAGTTACATTTAGTTTTCATGAACAGCTGCTTACAGTGATAATTCAAAGTGCCAACTAGCGGATGAATAAAATAGCATTTATAAACAAACGATGTAACAATTCATATGTTATGAACCAGCTTCCATTTTAAAAGAGAGAGGTACCACAGTTCAGTGTCATCACTAGCAATCTCCAAATTATGAAACTCGTAGCAACAGGAGGTTTACAGCTCAACCAAGGACAGCCCGTCTAACTGCTGTTGTTTAAACTGTAAGTGTCTCATCCACTACATTCATGAAAACATTTCTTCATACTTTCTGAAGAACTGTGTAGGTCTGAAATCTTGAGAAAAAACAGTGAATTACGGAAATGGGGTGAGGGAAATAATGGTTTTTTAATGACGTCATTGAATAGATCGACTGAATGTTATTAAATATTTTCGATATACGAAGAAGAAACAGCGAAACATAAAGGATTTGTTAAAATTAGAAGCCTTATCCCTGGGCCTTATATAATGACTGGTTTACCTCAGAAAGCTGCTTGCTTCTCTTTACATGATTATAACTGACTTTAAAAGTTGTGACAACTTTAAAATACTAATACCACTCAGAAAAGCTATTTGTTTTTTCTGTTTATGTGATTATAGCTGATTTTAAGGGTTTTACAAACTTTAAACTAATTACTAGCGTTAGTCATTAAAGCTATTTGATTGTTTCTGTTTATTTTATTGTAACTTACTGTAAGCGTTGAGCCAAATTTAAACTACTGGCATTGGAAGTATTTAAAACTTGACTTTTACAACTCTCTATATTTACATGTAACAATTGTCGAAGGTTGTCATACATGAAGAAAAGAACACTCTGCCAATCAAATCTATTTGTACAATGAAATATTTTATTTGTTTTTTTTTAACTTTCTTTCAACTTGATTATATGACTATAACTCATTTTAAGGATTGTGCCAAAGTTAAAGTACAAGCATTGGAAGTCTTTTAAACTTGACTTATTAATATTTCTTTAATGAAATATTTTTTATTTCTGTTTTCACATCTTTCTACTTGTCACATATATCGTTATTTTTATTTTCCATGCTTTATTAATTATATTTGCAGTAGATTTAATGATCAGTTTGTCAATTAGGGTTCAGCTAAAGCTTAAAAGCTTATGACGCTATAATTCGAGGTTACACACATGCTACGAAAACAGTAAATGCAGAGTATTTTGCAGCTTTGTGCTGAAACAAATCAAATAGGTATACACCGATCAATCTGTCCTATTTAGAATGTTACGTCAAGGAATGTAACTAGTTCTAATACAAAGTGAGTGTACTTAGTTTTCAATCATGTTAGGCTAAAATTATTATTCACCGCTGGGACGGTAAGATTTCGGAGCTACAAAGCTAAAATCAGAGGTTCAGTTCTCCTGGGTGGACGCAGCAGATAGCCTGTTGTTACTTTGTTATAAGAAAACACGTTCACTAAAATAATTCTCCGTTGTTAAATCAAACAGTTTGATACTGCAATTCACTACCGTTTTCATGCTAATTGGCTATTTATGGGGCAGTGTTTGACACTTGAAGACTAACGTCGTCTTTAAATTACTAGAGATATTAGTTCAGTTAGAAGCACGTAGCTACAGATGCGAGCTAAAACAAGGAACCGTTTTAGCGCCTGTGTATTTGGTTTATGACATATTTTGGTCCATATGATTGTGCAATATTTCAATAGGTAACTTTATCATTAAGAGCTTATACGACACATCTATACAGGGAAGGAGATTTGCATCTGGAGAATATTAAATCATGTTGAGTCAAATAGGAAATTTTTGAAAAAGATGGCCTTCAGTGTTTTTCATAAAAGTAGAAGATTTCTTAAAACAGAGCGTTTAGAACAATAGCATACAGGGATTCAAAACTACAATCTCATCCAAACATTCTCATTTGTAAAGTGTAGGCTGTGGATACAAAAGAGAAGCATTTGAACCAAAACAAGTCATTACGATAACGCTGGGCACATCTCATGGTACATTTAACAAGTGAATAAGCCAGGAGTAGAAGCTTATAAACGTACAGTAATTCCATTTATATCTCTGTATCAGTCATTGTTTTCACGAAAAGGATGGCCACGAGAAACGAGGATCACAACAAGTACCTGTGATATCTCCCGTGAAAATACATTTTGTGCATTTAGTCGGCTTAATTGTGGCTTTGTGGGTTGACGTTCATGAATCGTTTCTTCAAGCTGTGTGGTTTAAAAGTAACTTCGCATGACCATCGTTATCAGACTTAGCAAAATCGACGATGGAATAAAAGCTCCATGAACAGCATGAAACGTAAAATGTCCTTTATGTAAAATGCGATTAAATTTTATCATTTAGTAACAAAATGTATACTTGTTAAGTCTTCCTGTATCGACAGTTAACGTATTTTAGAGCAAAATTTCTCTCTTAAACTGAAATATAATATAACTGTAAAAGACAGATGACACAAAACAACCTTCATGACTGGCCTAGTGTGAAAGATAATTTAATTTCTATTTCCATTTCATTTATATTTTACCTATCACGTGATTTAGAGATCCGGCAAAGTATTCATCTAACTGCAAAGTCCGATACAACTATAAATTGATCTCTGGCCAATTGTAACTGTGATTTTCTTTTGCGTCATAACTTAGCTCTCAGGTTTTGTTCCAATCTCATAATATACATTATAAGAAATTATTATTATTCATTCTTTCTTTTTATACTTTCTTCTGGAATATTAATAACTGATGGATATGACGCAATCAGTTTAGGATATCAGTGATTTGTGTGTACAACAAAGACAGGAGCAAACTTTCGGTCATGATGAGTGATGTTATTACAAACTTTCCTTCTGGCTGCATCTAACTGTAGTGGTTATTTTTAACTCATTCATCTATATTAGTGTAACTATTCGATTCTCTGTGACTAGCGGACTTCCGACTTTATATCAGTGACATTGCTATATATTTCCCACATAAGATCAAACTTTAATTGTAAATCCATGTAATCTTATGATTTATTACCTCAATCTCTTCATCATATCTTTTCTGCTCATTATTTCTGACTGCAAGACTCGTTTAGATACTATAATTCAAATCACTATTCATCACAATGAAACTTCAACACCTTGAAGTTCTTTTTTTCGTCTCTAAACCAGACTACTCTTCGTGTCTCAAGCAACAACAGAAAACAAAGAAACAATTCGACACAAGAATACTACGCGGTTTTTTTCTTGAGATGAGACTTTGTTTTTTGGTTAATTTTTTCTGCAGCTAACAGTGAATTAGAGTTAAAATATTATATTAATTTGCGTTACAGGTGTACCCAGATTCAAACACTGAGGATACGGTGATGGGTTTGCTGGTTCACTGTAAACATAAGAAGGGTTGTAAGTGGACTGTTTGTTTTGAATTTGGCACAAAGCTACTCGAGGGCTATCTTTGCTAGCCGTCCCTAATTTAGCAGTGTAAGACTAGAGGGAAGGCAGCTAATCACCATTCACCGCCAACTCTTAGGCTACTCTTTTACCAATGAATAGTGGGTTGTCTGTAACATGATAACGCTCCCACATCTGAAAGGGCGAACATTAGTGCGACCAGGATGTAAGTGGATGGACGTTCTGATTACAGGTAAGGCCAGGTGAGAAAAAGAATTAATATCTAGACTTATCGATTTCATTTGTTCACTTAAAATATGAAGTAAAAATAAATCATTGTATTAACTATGGAACAAGTTAAAACATTTTCTTGTTTTAAGATGTTTCGTTAAAAAACATCAAAACACTTTCAAGATGTCATGTTAAAAAATTTACAAGTTTGCAAAAAATGTTGGAAATGATTAACAGCTTTACAACAACTTTTCAAGTGACTGGTCAAGACCTTTGCGAAAACATTCCAACTGATCTGTCAAAATGCATATTTTCAATGATTTATTAAAAGACGTATAAAAATGTTTTAAATGATTGGTCACTTTCAAATTTTCCCAATTTACAGAACATTTCAGGTAGATTCAGTGCTGAGCAGACGATAGAGAATTTCTCGAACTTACGAGAATTTTCCAGAACTTTCCATGCCAATATATATATATGGAGAGGGCCACCAATTCACTTTAGTTCCAGCTGCCTGAGTGCGCACATAGACCTGTTAGCTTTTATGAGAGATGACATCAACAGGCTGCAAGCATTCTCCAGACTTATTCTTCAGTGTATGTGGCCAATTTATCTAGACAAGAGAGAAAACGTTCTCTGTGGCATCATCTTCTAAAATGTGTGAAACATCCAATGCATATTTTGGCATGCCCGTCGGGTACTAAGAGAAACCCTGGGGATCTCATTTTACTTACGAGCTCTATAAAAATCTCTAGAAGGTAAAACGGACAATTTTTGCTTGCTTAAATAGTAAGATGCAAATTTTAGACATTTTACAAAAGAAATATTTGTTTAAAAATTTCCAATGGTATAGAAAAAATGGTATATATTTAATATAACTTCTTTTAAATGAATAAATTTATTCTTCATAATAACAATTGCATTTTGCTCTTTTGCAGGATGATACAGAGGAATAAAAAGAACCATCACCTTTGTTACTCCAAGAATTTGGTGTGAAATCACTGACCACTAAAGCAGTTACAACTTCTGCATGGTGGACTTCCAAACTTCGAGCTGGCAAGAATGCATCTGTGATCATGTATACGGACCTTCCATCATACATCTCCCCAGTACCACACTGCCTCGAGATCTCTGAACTCACAACGAAAGAAAGCAGCCATTGTCAGAAGAATTGATAGACTTTTAAGATCCAGATTGCAATTTCAGAGGTGTAGCTGGTAAGAGAAACCCATACTACCCCAACCGAAGAGCTCTCAATGACTTGATTATAAATGTTGGGCTAGCAAAGACGAATGCCGAACCTTAGACATCTAGGCTTAAGGAATGGGATTTGTTTGATGAAAGTGTGAAAGTCGCAAGTCAGAGGATGCGTCACTGAAATTTTTCAAGCTTCTTCATTTGTCAAGATGGGTTCTTATTCTGCCACATTGTATCCGGTCTGAGCGAGACAATTATTATTGCCTATAATCTGATCGAATGACGCCTCTTCATTCATAGCTCATCCAGAAGCCTCAACGTTAAAAGAACCGTCTTTTCCCCTGGTTCATTCGGTGCACCTTAAAGAGCAAGACGAGCGCCTCCGCCAAGATATACTGAACTTTGAACGTCGCTACCAAGTAGCGTATAACGAAAATATGATGGAAGACTATATTTGGGGACTGATACATGAGAGTGATTAACATTACATTCGCAAATCTCAAAAAACTACTCACGTCTAAAAGTGTTTGTTTATTTTTGTGTAACATTAGTATAAATACATATAAATCTTGATTCATATGTTGTGTGATTCAGACATTATGTAAATGAAAATGTGCAAATTCGCCCGTTTTTATACAGAAAATAGGTTAATTTCTAAATTTCATTATCCAGGTCACGAACGCAAAGTTTGAAGAGGAATAATGGTATTTTCTGTATTTTTACAACAAAAGTAATTAAAAAATAACACATTCTATCCTAGAACAAAATTTGTGTCACATAGTTCGGCCTAGCTGGTAGAGCACTTACTAAGTGCACATAAGGTTCTGAGTTGAAACCGTTTTGATTGGCTGCACCTTTGCCAATTCCAATTTTCAACCGAAGGGTTGAAGTAGTTACATTAGTTTTTCAAAACATCTCATCCAGAAATAAAGAACTTCAATGCTAGGTAAGTCAACGCAACTAGGATTATATTCGCGTGTAGGTTTATCAGCAAATACGAAACAAATCAGCAACAAACCGAGACAGTGTAGTTGAAACAAGAATAACGGACAGCTGTTAGCGTGACAGAGATATGATGTAGTCGTATAAGCAACGTTGAAGTTTAAAAATCTATCTCCTTCAATAAATCATTCTTTTTTTGCAAATCCACATACATATTGTTGTGGCACAATTACAAGTTTCGTGAATTTTTATCAGTAATAAAAGTGTAGAAATTATGAAATAAAGTCAGAAACAAGGCGTTGGCCTATGTTTGTTTGGTTCGTTGTTTCTCAGAAAATTCCTGTACAGCACATTCTACGACTAGTTTTTAATATGTCGGTAAATTGAACTTCTGATGTTTTCAAGCACTTTGTAAGTTTTGACTGAAGTAGATACATGATATTTGACTGTTTTGTTACCATGATAACGATACCAAGAGTGTAGACACGGAATATAAATTATACAAGTTAAATATTATAACTTCATTTGAACTGTAGATAAAGAACCAAAGGTAAGTTGTTCTGTTGACAGTTTATAAGAAATGTTTAGTAAATCAGTTCAGAAAATGTTTATGCTAAAACAACCCATCTTATAAAATCATTTTTTTCATATTTCAAGCGAAATGTTGTTGTTAAGGCTTAAGCCATTTCTGATTACAACACTTTTAGCATTTTTAAGTCACAATGATATCGAATAAAACTAGCTATTATCCACTAGCTACAAAAGCACTTTCTATCAACTGACACCACAATAATCCTTTATTATCGCAAACAAAGTTTATTTTCAGTCTTTATATCAAAATCCTATGATAACCGTTAAGGAGTCAGATCTTTTCTGAGGTAATCCAGTTTTGTAAGCCTATAACCCTAAAAATTTAATTTCGAGAACAGCTATTGACACTGGGTATATAGCTCATTGTGTAGATTTGTATTTACTTTGAACAAACAAAATTACTTTCTTTTATTTCTTTAATTTGATGAACACTCCGGAACTTTACGCACACCATGATTAATATACACTAACAATTTCTCGTAACGTAGGATTTAAGAAGTCCAACTTCCTTATGTATAAAATTAGTGCACGGCAGAGTTCTCTCACTTTCATTATTATGTTTGACCGTAGTATACGAAATATTGCAACATTTTGTGCCATCACAAATCGTAACAAATAGATTATCTGTCGTTTGTGGCCCTTTTTTAATTTATTATCTCGGTGTTTATCTGATTAGATTTTTTGTAATAAAGCACAAAGCTACATAGGGCAGCAAAACTCGGTTTATAGTGTTGAAAATCCGCAGACATACCACTGTGTTACTGGTGGTTTTCAAATTGGAGTCTCGACTCAAAAGGAGGGTCATGAGGACATAAGAATTATGATAAAGGACAATTTAAAACAAGTACTGTAATATACTATCAGTTTGTATGTGTGTAGAGAGAGTTGAGTCGCAACCTAAAATATTTTCAATGTTGCGAAGTGGGCGTTGGAAACCCCTGCTTTATGTTATCATTCCTTTATCAACCTACATCAAATATATTTCAGAAATGTTGTCTTTGCTCACAATAAGTTTCATTTTGAATAAAAATCGGAAACCTGTCGAGCTTTATGGGGAGAGGGGTAAAGGTATAGCTGAGAAATTGCATTAAATGGTATAAATGGTCCATCTAAGCTCTTTTTTATATGGGGTAAGTGAATGTTTTTAAAAAATCGTTATTATTCTGTTTTTCTGTCGGAGCGGTTCAACTGTTCCACATAACTGTTTGAAAACGTACTGCTGGTACTGTTATGTTAATATGGAAAGAAATTGGTGTAGATGGTTTAAAGTTTTATCTTGTAATATATTCTTGTATTTGTTTATAGCTGCGGCATAGTAGCTCATAGAATTGGAATGATTTTTTTTCCCTTTAAGTACACACTTTTAGATTACAAACTTCTTTTTCATTAGCGCTTTTAGACCTAGTTAGAGCCGTGTCTGTTGACGATTCTCTTTTGTTTTGTTACGTATATTTATGCATATTACATGGTTTCAGAACACTTTGCTAATGTTTAGTATTTTATGTAATTCACACATTCTTCATCTGGTAGTAATTATTGGTTAAAAAAGATACATGTTACTATTTCATACTTAGGTGTTCTTTCGTTTACTTTCCAATCGGCCCGGCATGGCCAAGCGTGTTAAGGCGTGCGACACGTAATCTGAGGGTCGCGGGTTCACATCCCCGTCGCGCCAAACATGCTCGCTCTTTCAGCCGTGGGGGCGTTATATATGACGATCAATCCAATTATTCGTTGGTAAAAGAGTAGTCCAAGAGTTGGCAGTAGGTGGTGATGACTAGTTGCTTTCCCCCTAGTCTTACACTACTAAATTAGGGACGGCTAGCACAGACAGCCCTCGAGTAGCTTTGTGCGAATTTCTTAAAACAAACAAATAAACGTACTTTCCAATTAGTAACGATACATATTATGCTCTTATTAGTCGAATGTTTGAAACACTATACTCAGTTATAAAATGATGTGTTGTAACTAAAATTAGTTCCATTGTATCTATGTTTATTATTGTCGTTTCTTAACGATTTCCAAACATCCTGTTATATATTAATAACTTTTCCAACTCGTGTTTTCTCTGATATTGTTTCTTTCATGTACAAGTTTGAAATGCTTCAGTAAAGAGACATGCCTTTCATCGAATCGTTGCTTGTTTTGTATTTTTTCACGCAGGGCCATTTGAATACGTGTTAATACGATGCGATCCCTTGCACCAATCAGTGTGCAGCTACGATTCCCAGGTTGCTGATGGAAGACCATCTGTTACATACGTGGTCTAATCGGAGGACCAGTTGTAAATTCTACAACAGGGAAAACAGTGGGAAGATATTGGAGGTAAGTTGCTCGTAGTTCGTCATGCTGACTTTTTTTTCATTTTTAAAGTTCGTCGCTTGGTAGCAGCAGAAAGTATTCGGATTTGCACCACTAAAACCTGGGATTCGATCTTTTCTGGTGGACACATTAGATAGCTCGTTGAGACATTTTGAAGTCCTTGAACGTGTTAAATCACTGAGAATGCTTGATACATTTTGACGTTTGTTTTATAAATCTTAAAGCTTCAAAATAGGGAATCTGGGGTCTTGTCCACGCAAATATCGAACTACGTTCACGACGAAAAATTAGTTTTGAGTTGATATTATGACACTTACCTTAGGCAAGCTAGTTTGAAGGGCCTCGCACCACTGTCTTTTATGCGAAAGAAACATTCAATGAACTTGTAGAAATACTAACGTCCTAAGTTAATTCATTGATGTTAAACGGTTTCATCGAAATCTGTAAACACTCTGGGTCAAAATTCCAATTAATAGTCGTTAATCACAATTATACTTTCAGAGGCCTAAATCACACTGATTGTAACTGTAGTTTTCTAGTACTGTCTCTCGGCTAGCTGCTTTCATACAAATCATAAGAAATTCCCGAAGATTCAAGAATGTTCAAAACACGCTAACGTTTTCATGAACCACATATTGCTGATTGTTGCTCTCCAGAATCTTCTGAAAATTTAAGAAGAAACAGAACTTGCGCAATACTCGTCCAGCCATATACTTCACATGCTTTAAATAACGATACTGAGACAAACAAAGGTACTGAAACGAATGTACAATATTAAATCTGTTACATTTCCCGCTTTAAACAATTACGAATTGGTGTTAGACAATTTTTTAGTCAGAAGTTACATAAATATACACATTGATAAGAATATATTAAATAAACAATACATTTTCAAAGAATTATACAATTTCAAAATTCACGACAATATATAACAGAATTAATACAAATGAGCTAATGATAATAAAATTCCACAGCACTTTAAAGTGATAAAACACAAATGCTAATTTTTATGGCTTAACAGAATCAGTAGTTGTATGACTAAACTATTCTTTAAAAGGTTGGATAGATTTCAAAGAAGTAACAGAAATTTTCTCATCGGGTTTTTCATCTAATTGATATATATGACAGGTTTCACAAAGGTGAGAAACATCTTGCCTGATTTTTGGCCAAAAGATTGTTGTTGTTATTTGAATTCAGCACAAAGCTACACAATGGACTATCTGTGCTCTGCCCACCACGGGTATCGAAACCCGGATTTTAGCGTGTAAGTCCGCAGACATACCGCTGAGCCACTGGGGGACATTGGCTGAAAGAAATGTCTATAATTTTGTCATATATATCATTAATACCTCCATGACTTCTCATGGGGAGTTTAAAGACAACTTTGCTTTGCTTTGCAAACAACTATTTAGTATGGCCAAGTTCTCTTAAGCTGGCACGTCTGATTGCTCCATTTTTGAAAAAAATAATAGTTTTTAACTTTATCCAGTTCATTTTTAGGACTGAATGTTTAAATAGTGAAAACATATTTGGATTCTCTTCCTGCTTGATGATTAACTTACATCGACTAGGTATGACCAGGAGGTTAAGGCACTCGACTCGTAATCTGCAGGTCGAGGGTTCGAATCTCTGTTGCATTAAACATGCTCACCCTTTCAGTCATGGAGGGGTTATAGTTTACGATCAATCCCACTATTCGTTGGTAAACGAGTAAGAAACAGTTGCCGGTGAGTGGTGATGGATAGTTGCCTTCCCTTTAGCGTTATTCGGATAAATTAAGGACTCAAAAACAAACAGTTTCCACATGTAGCAAACAGAACTTCACCAGACGAGCCATATTCCTCACGTTTATCATTTTCAAAAATTATCAGTTGGAACAGTTAGTTATTGATAAGATCCCCGTCGGATCCAAAATATGTCTGAGCTTAATCTATCATGTCTTCCTCCGAACATGTGTTTAACATATCTTTTTTGGCCTAAGTTTGAGTCGCAGCACACGAAAAAACACTTCTGGATTCTTCTCAAGATCATAATCCTCAGACGAAATAGTGATCCGTCATTACGACTTTTCCCCAGTCATTTGTTTCCTTACAATAATGATAAGTCCTGAACTGGCAGGGTAGGTCTTACTCCAACGACAGTTGGTCCTTCAATAGGTGTGATGTTAGATAAATGTTTCAAAAGGAATATTAATAAAACCATCGTCCATATCCTGAGGAATAAAAATTCACTAGTGGCAGAACTTGAGTTTAACAACAATTATTGAGTCGTCACAGTGTCACGTAGAATACGTGTTAGTATGGAAGTAACAGTCCCATGAATGTATTTTTATGCTTTAACGACGCCCAAGGAGCAAATCAAAATTCATGATATTGTGATCCTCTTCTCCAAATCTGTTAAATTTCTTGTTTTCATATCAATTGGAAACTGACCTGGTTAATCGATATTAACATAATTGCATCACGTATTAGCCACCGCATATCCTTTCATCGAAGGATCAGCAGTATGAAAAAAGTTTGTACCGCTCACACCATTATGTTCATATACAAAGTAGACATTAGCCCCTTGGTATAGAGTGGCAGCATGCAATAACGTTACATGCCCGACTCTTCAAATGAGAAAATATCCACATTACAACACGCGGCTATCAGGATTGCTTCCCGTTGGCCATGCTACACTGCTCACTGTAACCTAGATAAATATATGACATACTACCTGAATAAACAAGTTTACCTCACCAAGCCACTAAATGTTATAAAAGCATTTAATCGTAACCCACTTACAGCTCTGTTCACCCATTTATCAGCTACTCCCTCCTCTTGGCAAATAAACATTTTACCCTTTAATGGACTCGAACAAATTTACTAATGTCTTCCAACTCAATTTAATAATGTTAATTATGTGTAATTATCGTTTCAGTTTGCAGCTCAGATACTAACCAGATATATTATTCATCATGTGGTTAGAGAAAGTGATTTTTTCTCAGTGTACTCCCGTTTTCCTCCCACAGCAAAATTGCCGTGTGTTAGGGTTACATATCCCTACTCTCTTTGTTATTGTTTTCTTAGTCAATATTTGACCTCTCGTTGACCACCAACGACCTTGTCACTTGCCTACAGCACAATCTCGTAAACTTGTAAATTTTTTCGGTTTAGCTCTTTATCACAAGCCCTGCATCAAATTTAATTTCGCGAGTAGAATGAAGAGAAGGACTCTTCTGATCGCCCTCGATTGCCTTGCTATCATCCTGAGGTTGCAGAATGTTAATCGCAATACCTGCCCCGATTTTTAGTTTTTCATTGTTTTAACAATATTTCAAAAAACTTGTGATGGTGTGTATATCATCCAGATACGTAGAATTGAATGTGTAGTGGTTCGGAATGAAACTGTGATTGTGATTTTGATCCAATATTACGTCTCTACGTATCTAGAGAATATGAGGTTCTGACAATCTATACTGAAGGTGTGTGTTGATGATTACAGTTAGATGTAAAGCGAATATCTGGTGTTTTAAACATGTGATAAAAAATTCATTTAGTAAAGCGACAAAGTATTAAAATTAAAATTAGGTCGTTATTTTAACTGCGGGAGAATGGAGAATGGTATAGCTGTGATATTCATTGCCTTAGAGGCGTTTTGCTAATACCAAAATCTACTCAGGTCGCCTGGAACAATTGTAGTCATGACACTATTTTAGTCATCATTGTTAATCAACAGTTATTATAGTGTGAACTATATTAAATTAATTGTAATTATTATCTAAGATAATTATTACTTAAGGTAAGAATTACTGTAACAAGATTTATTTATTCGTGTTATTATTAACACCGATTATTTATTTTTCATTATTTTTATTTGATTTGAATATAACATTGTTATACAGAAGAACTTGCGAACAAGCAAGCTGGGGAATATAACTTATCGTTCAACATGGCTCCCGTAGCACAGCGATATGTCTCTAGGCTTTCAGTGCTAAAACAAAAACATATTATCTATACATTTTAACTATATACCAAAGGTTATTTGCATACCTGGGGGGAAGTAAATGAGAACATAGAACAACTTTCAACTTATCTATTGAAAAACATTTAATGTATTCGCCTTTCTTTAGATTTCATCTTCTATCTTGAACTTTGTCATTCAGTGCACGCACACACACAGTCATGCTGAATTTATCAATACCACTCACTTCTAACAGAATAAATTTAATATAATTAGCAACATAAACAAACATCTCTTGAACTGGAACATTGGTGAATAATGCAACAATGTTAAAAGTATCTATTTTATCTATTCATTCCACGATTTTCGAATTTAATACCAAAGTGAATAATACTTTTTACTTTATCCTGTCTTGCGAATAAACTAAATAAGATTTGAGAAGATTACGGTTTTATAAAATAAAATTAAAAATCGAAAATCATCCTCTGAATATGTTCAGCTCAATAAGATCACCACATTACCAGTTATTTATTGTTAACTAGTTAAATGTCAAAACTGAGCCTTTTAACTATGCATAGCCAACTCGATCATAATTAAACAAACCCCACACTCTGGTAAAGGTTTTCTTTTAATGCGTTTCTCAAATTTTTTCCGGGTCTTTCGATTTTAAGTACTGGTCCGGCATGACCAGGTGGTTAAGGCACTCGACTCGTAATCTGAGGTTCAGGTTGCCACCAAGCAGGCTCGCCCTTTCAGTCGTAGGAGCGTTATAATGCGACGGTCAATCTCACTTTTCCTTGTTGAAAAACTAGTCCAAGAGTCACCGGTTGGTGATGAGACTCGTTTGCTTTCCTACAGTCTCACACTGATAAATTAAGGACGGCTAAAGCAGAAGCCCTTGTGTAGTTTCGCGCGAAATTGAAAACAAAACAAAAAAATCGATTTCAAGTGAAAAAGGAATATTTACCGTAGTTATTAAAACATATTTTTTATCATCTACATCTATATTCGAGTAAGTTGTTTATTGGCTCTAAATTAATCAATAACAGGGATTGAAGAATAACTTAATAACTCTCAACTTAATGTGTTTTGGCAATGTAACGTTATTATAATCTAGTTTTGTTTTTAAAGCTGATATAGTTTCAAGTTTGTTTGTACTTTTAAACAATATATACTTCTTGTTTTGCCATATTTTTGCAAAGTTACGTGAGTTGTTCGTGCGCCCATCTTTAATTTTGATATTATTTGCTAAAAGAAGAACGGCAGAAACCAACACCACCTAATGTCAACTTAAACTTAGCCCAGGATCTATTTCACTTCTAGGTCTAATCTATTTCCTTTCACCAGAATAAAGTCGTTATTTACTGGACATAAATAAGTCACACTTAGAAGGCTTGAAATATCAAGAGGTCTACCAGCTTTTTCAATGTTTTTGTTTTTATCAGAAACCCAACGCTCAGCTTTACACCATCATCTGACACTGAAAGAGCTGGGCTGACTGATAAAATATTTGGTACAACTACTTGCTGTGATCTTTTCCAGCCAGTAATCAGGTCGAACTTGAGCCTCCATCAGTTTTAGGAACACTTTTCATAACTTCTACCACTTGTTGCTGGTTATCCTGGATCTTCCAGTTCAATTGGAAAAATCTTGTTGGGCATTTCCTACCTTCTTAAAGACTGCTTTATGGTATGGTCTTAAACTTTTGACCAGCTGGTATTTACGCTCATTTTATAGTGTTTACATTTTTCTTATTGAAGCTCATAATGCTCTTTATTTTTATTTTCCCTTTTCTTACTTTTATCTTTCGAAATTCAACTCAATGAGTGGTTGAGTCTAACAACGCAAAATGCATATTTGTCTCCATGTTTATTGGCCAGCAGTGTATGCGAAACACTTTATGTTTTGCTTATATGATGCCCAGAATTAGGCATTAGTTCATCTCTCAAACAAAGTTTCATGTAGTTCAACCCCTTGGACCCATTCGTACCCCAAGTACACTTTCGTTCAATTTGATGTTTTTGTTACATATTCGAGCAATCTGTTACTTCATTCAATTTTTTATTAACTTTAATTGTAAGATGTCAATTATTTAATATATGTCAATGATGACAATTCGTTGTCTATATATGAGAAAATGGATATAACTAAATTTCATATTTTGTATTAATAAACCACATATTGTATACTTATGGTACTCAATCTTTCTTACAGTTTATCTGTACAGTGCTATGAGAAGCCAGTATGCTAACTCTTCAACATCTAAATCATAGCTTCAAAGTTATGATCATTAAACGTAGGCGTAGTCAGTGAAAACCCCAGGAATACTGAAAGGAGCATATTTTAACGTATTATGATGAAGGTTACGTAACCACGCTATTTGTGATATTTTACATTGATTACATGGGTTTTTATTAATTATTCGACAAAAAAACTTAAAGAAATATTCAATTCAATTTTACAGAAATAAAACAAAATAGTCGTAGTGAACATTAAGATTGATGTAAAAATGGCAGTGTGGTGATAGGTTTAAGAGCTTCCAATGTTAAAAGTCGATGTCTCTGTCTGTGTTGTGTAGAACACGTATAAATTCACTGTGTGATTTAGCGTTTAACTACACACGCAACGAAAAAGCCCAAAACTGTTGAGCTTCACGTTTATCGCATCCATTGTTACCGGTAAACCTAAATTGACAATATATATACTTTATTGCTTGAAGGAAGACACAAAGTTAAGAATACAGTATCAGAGATCTGCCTACCAGCGGTATCGAAATCTTGTTTTAAAACGAGTCAAGTTCACAGATATATCGCTGTGCCACCTGGGGAGGGGGGCTGTTACATCTACAGACATTATACTTGTATGATAGTTTTGTATCTCTGTTTTCTTGTACAAGGAAAGAGGCGAACAAATGTCGTTTGTACTTATATTTACCAAACGGTAACGTATGTAAGCAACTGCGAAGCTTGGTAGTTATTTAAGTAGCTATAATTGCTTCTGCACCACGTGGTAAATAACGAAAATGTAAATATTATATTGGAGCAACGCAAAGTGATACACAAACAATTTAGTTACAACGCTCAGTAGTTATCGTTTAATTTTGGAATACGTTATTTCGTGTATTTTCGACATGTATAAAGAAAGCGTAACATTTCCCCTTCCTTCTTGCCTAAATCATTTATATCCTGATCCAGTAAGTGAGTAGCTGCAGTGTTGTGTTTATTTGCATGAGTTTATTTTATTTTGATAATACCAAAGTCAAAGTGCCTTTTTTTTATTAGGCTACTGTTGCTAAAGGCTTGTTTGTTATCTTACTGAAGAAAAAGGTCAGTTTTGTTTTAACTGAATTCCAGTAGACGTTCTTTTAATTCTTTTCCACCGAGCATTGCTACAAACAATGAAATAAGAAGTGTGTATTTTATATTTTAATTTATATATTGGGTTATAGTTTTACCACTGAAAAGTACAAAACTTGTAAAAAAAACAACAACAGAAATCTGATTTACAGTAGTGTTGTAACACCAAAGTAACAGTTCAAAATGTGACGAATCTAAATTAGTTAATGAAACTTCAATGATAGTGAGAAAACTACTGGCGGGAAAAGCCAGAGCTTGGTAAAGAGGCGAAACTGAACTCACAGTAGGAGTTTGCACTCCTTCAGAGTGGCGAAAAAAAAAAGGTGACATTGAATTGACAGTAGGAGAGTAGGTAAACAGTACTTGTTGAAGAAAGTGAGAGATAAAACACTTTAAATGATGAGAAATAAATGTGAAATATTGAAAAAATACTGCAAAAACATAGGAACGTTTGATTAGTTGTGTCACGGTTTCCTGATGTTTGTTTCACTTTAGTTTGTTGTTCACGGGTAGGAATAATCAAGATGAAATTACAAAAGTACATTATCAAGCAGTAATTTCAATTAAACTTAACTGCTAATTTGACTTTAGGATTGAGATAGATTTTGTCGTAATATTCAGTTTACGTAGTTGTGAATTTTTTTCCAATTTTGAGAAGTTATTGCTTTCCTGTTTTTAAATCTGGCCCGGCATGACCAAGTGGTTAACACACTCAACTCGTAATCTGAGGGTCGAAGTTTTGAATTCCCTTTGCATCAACATGCTCGCTATTTCAGACGTTGGGGCGTTATAATATGACGGTCAATCTCACAATTCGTTGCAAAAAGAGAAGCTCAAGAGTTGGCAGTGGGTGGTGATGACTAGCTGCCTTCCTTCTTGTCTTTCGCTGCGAAAGTAGGTACCAGCGCAGATAGCCTGTGAGTTGCTTTGTCCGAAATTTAAAACAAACAAACAAACTTTTTAAGTTTGTACTAAGTTGGTGACAAAGAAAGGCTGATTATGAATTTATAAATTTAAGATTGAAATCAAACTAAGTTGACTACAGATACTATAAAGTAGTTTATATGATACTAAAGAAGAATTGAAGGATAAAATATATTGTATCACAAAGAAATAAACATTATCATTGGACGTAATAATAATAATAGTGAACTAACACGAAAGAAAAGTGACCGGAGTTAAGATAAGTGTTTCTTGTGACTCTTTTGGTGGGCGTTTTGCTAGGATATCATGGAAGAAAGAGGTGACAGAAATCAGAGTTTAATGTGGAAGGTAATTTTATGAAAACGAAAGCAGAACAAATAAATTATAATGCATTGCCGTTATATATGATTATATACCATGCTTAATATTCTTCACAGATATAGTTTCAACATAAATTTATCTTAAAATACTGAGCATGACATGTATAGATCAGTAATTTATAAACTAAAATATGTTTGTGAATAATCTCTTGGTGTTTGTTTTAAATTTCGTCAAAGTAACACGAGGGCTATTTGCGCTAGCCGTCCCTAATTTAGTAGTGTAAGATAAGACTGTTTGGTTTGTTTTGAATATTGTGCAAAGCTACTCGAAGGGTATTTGCGCTAGTCTTATATAATTTAGCATTGTAATGCCAGATTGAAGGTTTCTCTAAACAAACAAATAGTGGGATTGATCGTAACATTATAACGCCCCACGGCTGAAAGGTCGAGTATCCTTAATATGACGAAGATTCAAACCCGCGATCCTCGGATTAGGATTCAAGTGCCCTAACCTCCTGGCAATGCTAGGCCTAAGAGAGAGAAAAAGTGTATTATTATTGGACAGCAGCAATCATTACGCTGTAGGCCAAGGAAGCGAAATTTGTGATTAAAGTCTATTAATCGGAAAACTACACAACTTGTTCATCAACATTTATATATATTTCGAACATTACAAACCCTCTTACTTCAGTGAATAACTTCGGACGTTACGGTTTTTACGAGTGGATTAAATATATTCGTTGTAAGGAGCCAGCTTGTACCTGGTGTGATGGTTGTCGAGAAATGACATGTAAGTTACGGGAGATTTAATAAAACCAACTCAGAATTAATTTGTTCGTCGCAGACCTTGGACATTGATAAAATATCTAGTTCTAGACTACGATAGAAGACTCGGTATAGTTTATAAGCTTGCAAAAATCTTGCACATAAAAAAACCATTTGTAATAATTGTTAGTGTGTACCGTCATTATAAATTTTATTATTTGTATATTAAAATAAATTTGTGTTTAAAAATGAAATTGTGTGTAGAAAGCTTGTTGGCAAATAACATAAATGTGATACTTATAAGCATTTAATTAACTGTTAAGCTCAAATTAAAATTCCCGTTATTTAAAATAGCAACACATAACATTTCTTAACACATCTGTATATCGGTACAATTCTTGTGATAAAAAGTTTGTAGAAAGGTTAGTCAACACTTATGAAAGAAGAAGCTTTACGTCAATAGTTTTGAAACTTTTGTTTGATGGCATACCAACCAAATGTTTAATTTGGAACTCTGTGTTATTAGAACTGAATTGTTCCATTTTTTTGGATTACATACAATTACACTGTTTCCTCCAAATAGCCATATCTGAGGTCATTCTACAAGTACAATAAGGAAACTGAGAAAATAATAATAATCACGATATATACTATTATTGAATGATAAAAATAAAACAAATGTTCACTTATTAACATTTCAAAGAAATTGTTTCCCGAAGAGGTTACAAATTAATCAATGATTCTTTATAATCCCCCCATTGATCAATTCCTCTCACCAGAATGTGTGTTACTGTGTTTATACACATCACAAAGAAATTATCAATGGGTTTGACGTTGTAACGTTCACAGTGTAATACCTACAAGTGATACAATCCTGACAGTGTGAAGAACCGACTTTGATAAGTACATCACACTTAGCGAGCTTAGTTTTATTCTAAATGTTTCAATCAGTCACTTTATTCATTAATATTTTAATTTAAATATTATCCAGAAGTTATGATCACTGAATAATCTCATTAATTTGAGAACCAAAGCAATAATCCGTTCCATTCAAAAGTAGAGTGAAAATTATCCTATTTATAATGACTTTTTATTGTTTTTCGTAATACATGGTTTACTAGTGATTTCACTTAACTATCATATTAATTTATGTTTAAGTCTTTTATTTTTATTTTTTCTTAGTTTTCGTTCAGCACTGAACTTGTAGGTTTATATCACTAAGAACATAGGTTCGACACTCACAGAGGGCACAGCGTAGCTTTGTTCTTAATTCCTGACAAAGAAACTTTTATTTTTAATTTGTGTAAATATAAGTAATAAGTATGTAATGTTGGTCTCATACCTATGGCAGAGATAAAGAAAGTATATAAAATATTCATTCAACGTTCTAGAGATATCGATACTTATGGGGTTGACTATGACATTAAAACTCCCGCATCGCTGATAATGGAAACACGTTAGATGAAACAGATAACTGAAGCCAGGAATTATAGATTTGGATTAAAACGCCCTAACTACCACGCCAGAAAAGTTATAAATTCCTTTGCACATTAAGAACTTGATGAAAATTTAATTGTGTTTTATGTGTGTAAAGAGCTACATAATTTCAAAGGTATCATAAAACTAAACAACGAAGTATGAAGTATGCAAATCACATTTTGTGTTGACTATAATACACTTTGAAACACGCGTAGTCCAAACGTTTAAACTTACACGGAGAGAATAGCAATGATTTTCTTTCTTGTAGCCACCCCTACCTCCTTTGGTGACAGTTGTATAGATATGAAATATTAAAATCCGAGGCTCATTCTCTTCACTTTCCAGAATGTGTTTCTTTTGCGTTAAAGCAACCTTTCAGTAAATATGCCTTTAGTGCTGTCATTTAGGGATATTGTAACCAACCACACCAGAGAACGAAAAATTATCTAAAAAAAGAAGCAAAACAACCGACACACTTCATCTAACTTTTGCTACGCTAAGTTCTTCACTACACTTTAGGATGATTATTAAGTACGTGTAATACAGAAGGATTTAAAAATGTTACGTGAAAACTAATATGGACACAATGGACATAATAAAATAATATGTATATAGGATCTTATCATAGTATTGATCAGTAAAATCTTTGTGTTTAATGTTAAGCTCTGTGGCTTTTGGACCTGGAGAAAAGCATATCTACGTAAGACCAAGACAGGAGCAATAGAGAGAGTTATATGATAGTTAAGTTAGACTGAACTCACAACCATTTATCCACAATCCTTACATTATCTGCTTCATTGGTCATTCCTTCTTCACGTATTCAAGTGTAACAAGCTATATATAACTCATACTGAATGAAACATGTAATGGATTTAATATGATTTTGATATCTATGTTTGTTTCAGTTTAATATATATTTAGATGTGTATACAACTTGTATCGTTAAATGTTCATTGCTCAAGTCCCACCTGTTCTCTAAATTTGCGAAAGATTCACGACTGTAAGAATCAACAATAAAGATTTTACGAAAGCACCAGCGTATGTTCGAATACTTTTGCCATTCGAACTTTTCACAACTTCACCTTAAAATCTCATAAATCGACGAGCCAAGAAACAGTTTAATGATGTTGGGTCGCTGCAGTCAGTATACAAAAAGCCCTGGAAGCTATAATTGAGCAAGGTTATTTATAGATTTCGATGTTGTTGTTTTGAATTAAGCACAAAGCTACACAATGAGCTATCTGTGCTCTGCCCACCACGGGTATCGAAACCCAGATTTTAGCGTGTAAGTCCGCAGACATACCGCTGAGCCACTGGGGGGCATAGATTTCGAATATAACAGCTTCGGTGAATTAACTTTGAACGCAATGGTTTCTATGAGAACATTAAATATTGTCGTCGGGAAAAAAACTCACGTGTCTAGAATAGAACTAGCTTGCACTCCCGTTAAGTGAAGTGTAACTTTTCATCAACATAAATTAATTTGAGCCTCTTTTATATGCAAAAACGACTCGTTTGGGTTGAGAAAATATTTTAAATAAAAGAGCGAATTATATATTCAAACATCTAACCCCGCCCTCTACATTGCGACACTCAGTTACACAACCCCTTCCAAACATGTGGTCATCTTCCGGTCAGTTACCTCTTTCTTCGTGAACCTGACGATGACCGAAGAAGGTCGAAACGTTGTTCGCTCTTCTATTTAAAATATGTTCTCAACCCAAACGAGCCGTTTTTGCATATAAATTTCTCAACAAGTGGGTTTCTCGACATCACTAATTTGAGCCTCGTGAACTGTCGACAAAGTATTCAGTTCCAGACCAGAGAGGAAACTCGGTATTATCTGTAAGTTTGTTAAGCTTTAATGTATAAACTGTTATCTAAAATAACCGTTATTATAAATCGTATTGGTGTTTGTATACTGAATGTTTGATTATGGCCATGTATGTTAAGTCGTAATCCGACTGTCGCAGCTTCGAATTTTGGTGGCATCAAACAGGCTCGCTTTTTTAGCCGTGAGGATGTTATAATGTGACGGTTAATCCCAATTTGCGTTGGTAAAAGAGGACCCCAAGAGTTGGCGGTGGGTGGTGATGACTATCTGTCCTTCCTCGAGTATTACACTGCTAAATTAGGGACGGCTAGCGCAGGCAACCTTCGAGTAACTTTGCGAGACATTCGAAACAAACAAACACTTGGAAATAAAACGGAGTCCAGAAAAGGTTTAAAGAAGAAATAAATTAATTTGCTGTCATTTACTTGATCAGTTTTACTGATTAGAGTCGCCTAATAATTTAAAAAAATCTTGTCTGAAAAAGAATAAAGTTACAACAATATTATATAGAGATGGGCATACTTTAATGATACAAACACTTTTATTGCCCGTGCTTTATCGGTTCAACATGTATGAGGGTAAAGTATTTTATATTTGTACAGCCAAGCCAACCAGGCAAAGCCCAGATCTGTTCTGTAAATACTTTTATACGATTTTATAAAATTCAGTTACAGGTTATTTGTTGACTCCTTACACATTTTCTATTTGGAATTATGTTATTTTGCAAAATACGATCTGGTGTGTATATTCAAGAATAATTTTACTTATTTTTCAGATCTTTATCACCTGTAAGTGCTAACGCTTATGATGAACTGTATCGGAGTTGGTTGTCTACTGATAGCAGCTACAGGAGAAGGGTTCTACGGCTTCGTCGTTCAACTCATTGACGGAATAAATATAGAGAACATTATTGGCTTTAACAATCTATACCGAATTTTTATTATGTTGCCAGTTGTACTACTCAGTAATTCACGGATGTTGTACGACAGGAAAGCAATGTTAATTTTACTTCTTCGTAGTATTTTGGGCTCCTTAGCTTTCTCTCTGCTGTCTTACTCGTACACCCTACTGCCGATAGGAGATGCAGCTTCGTTGTATTTCTGTAGTCCTTTGTATACAATGCTCTTCAGTATTTGTCTCTTGAAGCTATCGTTGTAAGTCTGCGAACGTCTTTGCTGTTTTGTTGTATCTATTTGGAGTCATGCTACTTTACCAACCAGCCTTTCTGTTTACAGACGAAACAAACAATGCAGACGAGTTTTCAAAATCTAGACTTTTTGGCGCCATGATTGCAACATGTGGTGCTTTATCTGATGCATTCATTTTTGTGTGTAGCAACTCTCTATCTAAAGTACATTACACTGTTATCTCTTTTTACACAGTTCTGTGCACAACAGTTCCCTGGGTATTGTTACTTGTGACAAGAGGTGTACCTACAAATTTCTGGAAATGTTCGAATAACAATTTATACTTGGTTTTACTGGCAGTTTTAGGTGTAGTAATTCTGCTAACTTTAAATCGAGGGTTACAACTAATCAGTCCAGAACCAGCGAGTATAATTTTTTCATTAGCAATTCCGATAAGTTTCCTGATTCAAGTTTTCATAAAAGGTAACCCAATAACCCTAATGTCTGTATTTGGTGCTGTGGCAATCTTTACATCAGTATCAATTTCCATTTCTTTTGGATGTACTTGTTTTTCTAAAACCTTGGAATCTTCTTACATTTAAACTAACTTAAAAAGGGACTTACCTTTAATTTTAAAACTTTAAAATCGTGTATTTAATTTATTAGTTTTGAAATTCCACTTGATTGATGATGTTACATTAACCAGAGTTGCAGTTAACAGTGTTGACTATTGCATGGAGAAAAAAACAATTCTTTATTGTTTATATCTCACTGAAATCTCTAACAAAAAGTTAAAGTAATTTAGATTGTAAAACTTGAATACAATTACAATACTTTAGTTTTCTAAATATTCACGGTTGATGACGTTCAGTTTTTGTCATTATGGTGGTAAAAAATACAATATGGTTAAGTCTCGAATTTAAAATTCATGAAATTACATTTGAACATCAGGAATTATGTAATAACTTGATATAATGTTTCAGTTTAACAACGCATTGCAAATCATGTTTCTTGTTGTTCCTAGATGCATTAATAACCATGTTTCAGTAATTCACTGAACATATATTGTAGAATTTACCTGGTAAGAAGTTTAAAGTGTGCATTAATTTGTAAAATATTATATCAGTATACACTGGTTTGTCAACATTACAATTCAAAATAATTTATCTTCCTAACGAAGTACTTAACTTCATGTGATGATTTGTTAACATTAAACCAAATTATGATATTTAACATTGTATCAACAAGAAGTGAACCCAATTCTCATATGTCAAAGAAATCTGCAGTCTGAGTTAAAATTTTATTTTCTATTGTTCGGAAGAATATTTTAAACTGATCAAATTATCGAAACGAACCAAGCAGCAAAAAAAACAACAAAAACAACATTCAGACATTGGCTATGGAATTCAACCAAACCCAGAACATATTAGGTTCAAACTAAATATAATTTAATTCATGTGTTGGGTATCATGGATTTTTTGTTACTCATATTCATCCTCGTTTATAGCTGGTATTTTGAATTTCCACTCACCCTCGCATTATATTGAACTCTCTTTCTAGTTTGCTTGTTTCTAATCTATTCATTTCGAGTCGAGCTTTTACAGCTTTTAGTAATTTCTTATCTTTTTTCACTTTGGTTGCACTGGGTAAAGATGATAAATTAACTAATAAACGGATGAATAAACTTGATTTTTAGGTCGTTTAAGACAAGTGCAATCATGAGAGCTGTAGAATTCTTACTATCAATTGTTCCTTTTATACCTTTAGTAAAATGCTTAGAAATTTCATTCTTATGGTTTCCTTTTTGAGTTCACGTTTTGTACACAATGCTAAAAATCCTAGTTTATATAGTGGTTTTTTTAAACACTAAATACACATCCCTAGTGGTACAGATACACACCATCTAGTAAGTAAACGTTGCTGAGGTTTCATCAGTTTTTCTTTAACTCCTGAACATTTAAGTGGGTTTAACAAACTCATATGACTGTTGGAATTAGAGAGCGATAGAGAGACTAACTACAAGAGATGAAGACTATGGCAAGTATAATGACATCCAGAGTGTTGGCACAATGCTCGACTACCTAAATACGATCCAGGAATACAAACACAAGGTCATACCAACTTGTACAATTTTCTTTGTTAACCTTCATCTTCAGTTTTATCTGTACCCTATAGGAGTGATAGTTCAGGAATATGGTCAAGTAGTTATTAAATAGTTACGATGAAAAGACACTCGTGTGATAAATTTAAACATAATGTAAAAATGGTAAAAATCTCAAAGAGCAAATTTCAGGGGTTTAATCTTTAATGAATAAAGGTTTGAGCAAGAATAAAGCTAAGTTTTAGAAAATGTTTAATTTTCAACTATGAATCACTTACTGGTTAAAACAGTTAAACTATTTATTGTCAATCCATTTATAATTTAATATATTACCTCAAAGGTACGAGAGCAGCTTGATAAACTTTGTCATATTGTTGAACTTCCTAATATTTCATTATTTTGAGTGAAATGCATTTCTGTCAATTTGTATATATATCTGGATTTAGATAAATATGTTTTTGTTAGTTTGACTAAACCATGCAATAGGTTATGGTAATCAATTTTAGGGTGTGAAAATATGAAAATTAGTTGGACAATCAGAATAAAAACTTTTGTTTGAAATAATTTTGAAGGATATCTGATACTTTCTTCTCCTAAATGCAATTTTTTAGATTCTAGCTTTTTGAATTTTATCGCTTTTTGTATACTAAACATACAGCATACTGTAAGAGTTACACCTCACACTGAATTTTGATATGATTTATTACATTTGCCAACAAGGTTGATAAACAGAATTTTCTTTCTTGACAAAAATAAACAGACAAGAGTACAATTTATAATAATGGTTACTGAAAATAATGGTGTACATACGGGAGTTTTAAAAACGATATAAAGTCTTCTATAAGGTCTGGAACTGAATCTTTTATCGACGTTCACGCTATGAAGAGCGAATTAATTCTACGTTGATACAGATACACATCTCTTGACGGCGAAGCTAGTCTGGTCTTATGCAATTGACTCCCAGTGACTCAACTGAATGTCTGCAGAGTTGCAATGCTAAGCACCGGGTTTCGATACTCGTGGTGGGCAGAGCACAGATAGCCAATTTTGCAGCTTTGTGCTTTCGTCAAAATAACAACAATTCACATAATTTTTTTCATAGATGAAGTTACACTGAATCATGTGTTTGCAAAAATTTAAGATACATCAACATAGACCCGTCATGGCCAGGAAGTTTAGACATTCTACTCGTAATCTGAAGGTCGAAGTTTCGAATATCCGTCATACCAAAGGTGCTTGCTCTTTTATCAGTGGGGCATTATAATAATGAGACGGTTATGAGATATTTCCAGACGCAAAAGACAAAGAAGTTAACGAAGAGAAATCGCCTTATCCCTCACTCAAGGGTTGTGTTAGATTGGTATGTGCTTTCTTGAGTCACTATAACCTGCATAAACATGGTTTAGAACTCACTTTTACGGTATATGACTTAGTGGTTTATTTTTCCGCTTCCTATGTATATTTTGAACAAAGCTTCTGGAAGCTTAAAACAACAAAACAAGTGTTAGAAGTTCACTAACGCTAATTACATTTGATGGTGACTAGCATAAAAATTGATTTTTAAACCAAGTTGGACATAAGAAAAGGCTAATTTTAGCGTTGTAAATCCGGAGAGATCTCAGAAAAGCTATTTGCTTGCTTTTGTTTATGTGATTATAACTGATTTTAAGGGTTGTGTCAACTTTAAACTAACTACTACATAACCCATTAAAGCTATTTGATTGTTTCTGTTCATGTAATTGTAACTAACTGTAAGCGTTGTGCCATATTTATACAACTAGCACCGACAGTTTTTAAAGTTGACTTTTAGCAACTCTCTATGTTTACCTGTAATAAATGTGGTAAGCTGTTATACATGAAGAAAAGACTTACTGTCAGTCAAACTTATTTCTATTTCTGCAAAGAAATATTTGTATTTGTTTTTTCACTTTCTTTCCACTTGACACATATATTGTTATTTTTATTTTCCATGCCTTTATTAATTATATTTGCAGTATATTTATATATCAGTTTGTCAATTGGCGTTCAGCTAAAGCTTAAAAGCTGATGACGCTATAATTTGAGGTTCCACACATGCTACGGAGACAGTAAATGCAAAGTATTTTGCAACTTTGCGCTCTAAACAAATCAAACACATACACACCGACCAGTTTGTCCAATTTACAATGTCACGTCATCAAATGTAACAAGTTTTAATGGAAAGTGAGTGTAGTTAGTTGTCAATCATGTTAAGCTGGAATTATTAGGCTAAAATCAGAGGTTTAATTCTCTTCGGTAGACGCAACAGATAGCCTGTTGTTGCTTTGCCATAAGAAAACACGTTCACTAAAATAATTCTCCAGGAGTTAAATCAAACATATTGAGACTACAGTTTACTACCGTTTTCATGTTAATTGGCTATTTATGGGGCAGTGTTTTGATACTTGAGGACTAACTTCGCCTTATAATTACTGGTGACATAAGCTCAATTAGTAGCACGTATTTACAGATACGAGCTAAAACAAGGGACCGTTTTCATGACATATTCAGGTCTATACGATAGTGCAATGCTTTAATAGGTCACTTTATCATTGAGGGTTTATATGACACGTCTCTACAGGAAGAAGGTGTGCATCAATAGAATGTTAAACCATGAAGAGCCAAATGATAGCCTTTAGTGTTTTCTATGAGAGTAGAAGATTTCTTACAACAGAGCGTTCAGAACAATAGCACACAGGGCTTCAAAACTACAATCTGATCCAAACATCCTCATCTGTAAAGTGTAGGCTGTGGATACAAAAGAGAAGCTTTTGAGCCAAAATAAGTCATTGCGTTAACGCTGGACACATCTCATGGTACATTTAACAAGTGAATAAGTCAGGATTAGAAGCTTATAAACGTACAGTAGTTCCAGTTATATCTCTGTATCTCTGTTTTCTAGAACTTTCCATAGTAATATATATAGACAGGGGCCTACCACTTCAGTTCAGTTCTAGCTGCCTAAGTAAACACAAAGACCTTTCTGATTTTATGAGAGATGACATCAAGAACCTGCAAGCATTCTCCAGACTCATTTTGTTATGTATGTGGCCAATTTATGAAGACAAGAGCGAAAACGTTTTCTGTGGCAGAATCTTTTAAAATTTGTGAAACCTCCAAGGCATATTTTTGCATGCCTGTCGGGGATCAAGATAAACCCTTGACACCACATTTTACCTTGAAGCTCTGCTAAAAACCTATAGAAGGTAAAACGGACAATTTTGGCTTGCCTAAATGGTAAGATTTTATATTACGTTGAAGATCCTGATTGCAATTTCAAAGGTGCAGCTGGGGAGAAAAACCCATACTCTCCCAACGAAAGAGATCCAATGACTTAATCACAAATTTTGATGAAACAAAGTCGAATGCCAAGCTTTTGACACCGAGGCTTAAGGAGTGGCTATTTTTGATGAAAGTTTGCAACTCGCAAGTCAACGACATTTTTCAAGCTTCTTCCCTTTGGCTCTGCTTTTGCCAAAATGTATACGATTTGTGCGAGGCAATTGGAATTGTCTATAACCCGAACGAATAACGACGCATCTGCATCGATAGGTCATCCAGAAGCTTGTAAACTATACTTCTCCATAATGGGAATAACTATCCATCTCTTCCCCTGACTCATTTGGTGCACCTAAAAGAGGAAGACGAGCGCTTTCACTAAGATATACTGGACTTTGAATGCCACTACCAAGGAGCTTATACCGAACATATGATTAGAGACTATATTTGGGAGCTGATACGTGAAAGTGATTTACTTTATAGTCGTAAATCTCGAAATTCTACTGACTTCTTAATATTTTTGGACATTTTTGTCATACTTTAGTATAAATTCATGTAAATATTGATTTATATGTTGCTTTATTCAGACCTTATGTAAAGGAAAATGTGCAAATTTGTCCGTTTTTACATAGAAAATAGGTTAATTTCTAAATTATGTAAAGGAAAATGTGCAAATTTGTCCGTTTTTACATAGAAAATAGGTTAATTTCTAAATTTCATTATCCAGGTCAGAAAAGCAAAGTTTGAAGGGAGTTATTGCCATTTTCTGTACTTTTACAACATAAGCTATTAAGAAATAACACATAATGTCCAAGAACAAAATTTGTGTTACATAGTCGGACCTAGCTCGTAGAGCACTTACTAATAAGTGTACGTAAGGTACTGAGTTGAAACCGTTTTGATTGTTTGCATCTATGCCAAGATCGTTTTTGCATTTTTCACGAGCAGTGTTGAAGAAGGTACATTAGTTTCTCAAAACATCCCATCCAGAAATAAAGGACTTCGATGCAACGTAAGTCTTGACATTTCAACATCGTTTAGTGAGACAAAGATATGATGTAGTCGCATAAGCAACGCAGGAGCTTTAAAATATCTTACGAGTTACAATATATCCTTTTTTAAAAATCCATATACATATTATTGTGACACAAGTACAAACGTTAACCACAAATGAGTAGATAATATTCCAAGTGTAAGAAATAATGAAATAAAGTCAGAAACAGTATATTCACATTCTTCGGCGAGTTCTTATTTGAACTTATTAAATTGAACTTATACTGTTTTCAAGCACTTTGTGAATTTTGATTGTAGTTGATACATGATATTCGACTGTCTTTCACCACGGTAACAATATCAAGAGTGTAGACACGGAGAATTAATTATACAAGTTGAATATTATTCCTTTATTTGAACTTTAGATGAAAAATCAAGAGTTGTTGTTGTTTTGATTTAAGCACAAAGCTACACAATGGGCTATCTGTGCTCTGCCCACCACTGGTATCGAAACCCAGATTTTAGCGTGTAAGTCCGCAGACATACCGCTCGCTGAGACACTGGGGCAAAAATCATGAGTAAGTTGTTCTGTTGACAGTTTAGAAGAAGTGTTTATGCAAAAACAACCTGTCTGACAAAATCATTTTTTTTATGTTTCGTGCAAAGTATCATTGTTAAGCGTTAAGCCATTTTTGATTACAACAGCTTAAGTATTTTTAACTCACAAAGATATCTTTATAAATCAACTTTATGATTCAAAAGATCGATTGTACCACACAGTTTCAGTATAGTTAAGCCCGGCATGACGAGGTGGGTAAAGACGTTCGACTCGTGATCCGCGGGTTGCGGGTTCGATTCCGCGTTGTTCGAAATATGAGGTAAGGAGGCAAATCTTTTTCTGAAGTAATTTAGTTTTATAAGCCTCTAACGCTAAAAATTTAATTTCGAAAAAGTGGTGGACACTGGTTATATAGCTCATTGTGTAAATATGTATTTTTTTTAAAACAAACTTATTTTCTTTTAACTTTTGACACAAGTAGATACTTTGTTTTATATCCACTAATTATTTCAGTTGGCTTAGTAGTGTTACATGCTCTGAATTTTCAAGTACACAATATTGTTGAAGAAAGAGATAAGAATTAGCAAAACGCTAAATGTTATTTTTTTACCAGAAAACTAAACTTACGGTGTTTAAGATTCCACTGGTGGATATAACCACTGGCCCCCAGTGGCTCAGCGGTATGTCTGCGGACTTACACGCTAAAATACGGGTTTCGATACCCGTAGTGGGTAGAGTACAGATAGCCCATTGTGTAGCTTTGTGCTTAATTCAAAACAACAAAAAGTATAACCATTTGTGTTACGGACGAGTCTCAGATTTCAAATAACCAGCAACTTTAATTTTAATAGAGAAATTAATAAATGTTAATATGTGTCAAACTTATGATATTTGACAATGATAATAAAATTTCATAGTGAGTAAAGTTATTTGAAAGTGATTAAATATAAATGTTATTTTTCTGGCTTAACAAAATCAATACTTATATGAATGAGGTGTTCTTTAAACATTGATATAGACTTAAAAGGATAAACAGAAATTTCCTTGTCGGGTTTTTCATCTAATTGATATATATGACAGGTTTCACAAAGGTGAGAAACATCTTGCCTGATTTTTGGCCAAATGAAACGTCTATAATTTTTTCACACATATTGTTAATACCTTTATGACCTATCATGGAAAGTTCATCGACAACTTTGATTTGCTTTTCAAACAACTATTTCGTAAATTATAGCCTAGTTCTCTGAATCTGGCACGTCAGATGGTTTCCATATCCTCATGAATTCTGCTCGATGATTAGTTTATATCAACTCGGCATGGCCAGGAGGTTAAGGCACTCGACTCGTAATCTGAGGGTCGAGGGTTCGAATTTCCGTTGCATTGAACATGCTCCCCCTTTCAGCCATGGAGGCGTTATAATTTACGATCACTCCCACTATTCGTTGGTAAACGAGTAAGAAATAGTTGCCGGTGAGTGGTGATGGCTAGTTGCCTTCCCTTTAGTGTTACCCTGAAAAATTAGAGACGCCTAGCAAAGATAGATCTCGTGTATTTTTAGATGAAACTCAAAAACAAACAGTTTACACATCTAGCAAACAGAACTTTACCAGATGAACCATATTCCTCACGTTTATCATTTTCACTCACCGAAGAATTATCAGTTGGAACAGTCAGTTATTCATCCGATCTTCGTCGAATCCCACAAATGTCTGAGATAAATCTATCATGTCTTCCTCAGAACACGTGTCTAACATATCATTTTGACTTAATTTTTTAGCCTAAGCTTGAGTCACAGCACACTAGAGAGACACTTCTGGATTCTTTTGAACAACATAATCCTCAGATGAAACAGTGATCAGCTTCATAACCATGTCTGGTTCATCAAAACGACTTTCCCCCAGTCAATTGTTTCCCTACAATAATGATAAACCCTGAATTGCCCCTTCAATAGGTGTGATGTTAAATAAATGTTACAAGAGGAATGTTGATAAAACCATCCTCAATACCTTAAGGAATAATTAACTCACCAATGGCAGAACTTGAATAAAACAACAATTATTGAGTCGTCACAGTATCACGTAGAATACGTATGGTTATGGAATTAGCAGTCCCATTTGTAAAAAACACACACAGAACAAACAGACACAAAAGGCCTAAATACCTTTCTGAATACATTAGCCTTTTTCTCAGGGGCTAAATAAACAACATTGTTCATATGTTGACACAAACAAAGTGTGTGCTGCCTTCTTTCTTTTCACCTTCTAATTATCGGACACAACATAACAAGTTTTGTTAAAAATGGCCGTTAGGTCTTGATGATTTTGAGGAGCTGGAATTTTTAGAAAAATCTTCAATTTTAGTGGTTCTTATGCTCATGTACTCCTATCATGTCGACTGCAAATAATTGAAAATATTCGGAGAATACATAGAAGCTCATTTGAAGGACCTTTTGCTTTCCGTAATGTTTAGTGTGTTTTCACTTTTAGAAATATGCGTTGCAAACTCATTGTCATTTTAATTCTGACATTCTTTAGTATGATGTATTCAAGCCAAACCTAATTTAATTTGGACTAAAAGTTAAAGTTTCCTCTTAAATGTATGTGATTCAATCAGAATATACTATAACGTATGCATAAAACTTATAAGCCAAGAAGTTCTATAACACCGAAATGTGACACCAGTAAATTTAAAGTAATTCTTCATAACAACGTCTAGTAACTGATGAAAACTTATTTGACGGAGCTACAAATCTTTTAAGCACTTAGTGACGCCTCTGGTGCCTGGTAAGAAAACGGTATACATAATACAGCAACAATTAATGTTCATGTAAATAAAAAATAACAAATTAATAAGTAAACCGTACTGCAAATGGAAATACTAGTGTAATCCAAAATAAATAGGCATAATATATTTTCAAATTGTTTGTTTATTCGTTTTGGAATTTTGCACAAACCTGCTCGAGGGCTGTCTGTGCTAGCCGTTTCTAAATTAGCAGTGTAAGACCAGAGGGAAGGCAGCTAGTCATCACCACCCACTGCCAACTCTTGGGCTACTTTTTTAACAACGAATACCAGGATTGACCGTCACATTATAACTATTTCAAAATGCTGCGATTTAATAAGAATCTACTTTAGCATTGTTGAATATCACTGAAACGTTTTTGCAAATGTTGTAAACGATGGTTCTTAGTTTTAAATTTAGAAAGACAATTTAAATAAACTACAAATGCGAACAAACTAACAGTACATCAAAAAGTGTGTAACATCAAGATCAAATACAGATAAAGGCTTAATTACCATTTTAGAAATACGGTCGTCCCTACTCGTTATTAAAACTAATACTTTCAGTCTTTATCTAATTTCAAACTCAAATATATAAAATAATAATATAATTTACTTGGTACCAAATCAAAAACAGAGGTCTGTAACTCCAGATGTACATATTTTGATTTTGTTTACTGCTCTTCAGAAACGTCAAAATTATCTGAAAGTTGGGCAGTTGTTTCTCCTGGAGACAGAAATAATTCATTTGTTTCAATACATGTTCAATACTTCAGTTAGTTCATTTACGACTTTCAAAAGAATGTCCTAATAAACCTCACCTTGAACTTGCAACCCATATCTCTAAAAACACAATAACGTACTTCAGATGGACAGGGGTCATTCGGATGTATTTGCATATCTTCTCTGTGGAACTTCGATGATTCAAACTGGTTGGAACATGGTACTGGATACCTGGAACATTTGATTGTGTGGTTCTGTAAATACAAATATTAGAATGCCACAAATATATCTCAGTATCGACCGTTTGTATCTTTGCCAATGGTGTAATTGTTATAAATATTCTCGTGGGTTTTTTAAACCATTAGTATAGTTAATAAACTACCAATAAATATTAAAATTCGTTATTTTTCAATTGAGTTTCCTCGCTTTATTTGTAATTTAGCTCTGCCCA
>VWRL01001357.1:0-41783 GCA_011833715.1 Carcinoscorpius rotundicauda
CAAAATGAAGAGACAAGGATAAACGACTTGCTAACCTATAAAACATGGTGCATAGTGTAATTTAACTTTAAAAGAGTGATAATAAATAGGAGTGAGAATCTTATATATTATATAACCTTACATGTTTCAACTGCTAATCTGTAATATTCATTAACTCACTACCAATCATTAATCTGAACATTTGACATGAAATTTGCAACAAAGACATGCCCAGAATCTTCTACAAAGAATTAGTATCAATGAAATACTCTCAAATAATGAAATCCATGTTAAAGCACGAAAACATAAAAAAGACTTCTTCGAATTATTTTATGAATTACCCATTATTTTATGTTACTCTTAATTAAACCAATGTTTGTTAAAGCCACGAGAGAATAAAGACTACATATTACATCTCATAGAAATACTCACCAGTTACAGCTGAAATTATTCAAAAATTATTTGATTTTCATGTCATTAATTCCAATAATATTAATTAAACTCTAACAGTAATCTAAAACCTAGAATTTCAAAACAACAAATTATCCTAATCTCAAACAAGGGGTCATTATAAGCTCATATAATTACTAATATTCTTCATAAACAGACGGGAAAAATTGATCAGTGGACTTATTGTTCACAAGTTATATCATATTGCAAAAACGCCATGGAGAAATATACAAATAACGGGTGAAAATGAAGCAAATTGTGTTTATATGCAAAGGATACTTGTAAATTATCTAGCTTCTAACGTTCTGAAACAAATTATTATTCACTTATCTCAAATGTTTTGACATATATCAAACAATGGTATAAAACTCCACATGAATATAGGAAAATATCCTATATATATTAGTATTTAATCTTCAAAATGTCCATATAAATATACATAGAAAAAACTAAATTGAGCTTAAAAAGAGCAAAATAAATTTGATTCATTGCCAAAGGTAAAAACTAACTTAAAAACACAAATGCAATGGCTGCATTGTGTAATAAAGAACATACTTAACACACATATTTAATTTAACATTTGTATATGCTTGTCCTACGTGCGTGTCCTAAATCTTATGTAGAAATTTAAAATTCTTTAAAATACTTGATCTGGATGCAAACTGTTACTTAGAAAATTATTTGATTATGCTACTATAAACGATGCAATTAAAGCAACTGAAAGTACACAAACTGAGATTACTAGTCATTCACTCTGCAATCTTAAGCAACTTTTACTTCTGTTTTGTCAACTAGTAACACTGCTTCCTCACACAAGCAGCTTGCTCTAGCAGCTGTGGCAATTATTAAATGAACATATGATACAACTAATAATTTACTAAATCATAAAACTGAGACAGCTAATGAATAAATTCTGAGTCAACTTATAATTTTTACCTCAGACAAGTCTTAGTTAAGTGAATGAGAATACCTAGTAAGCTAACTGATGTCACTACCGTTTTAAATTAACACTAACTTGCAATCTCACAAACTCTCCCCTTTTAAAAAGCAAAATAAAAAACCTGTAAAATTGAATCCGTCACAGAAGGTTTACGGATCTTTATTTGTGTTTGAATTCGCTTTAGAGATAAAATCTATTCTAATACGATGCCTAACCAATCTTGTATTTATAGAACTCTAAATGTATCTTTGTATGAAATACTCGATGATCTTCATTGTTGTCGTATAACTGAAAACTCTTTAAGTGGAGTTACTTACGGCTGAGGAGCCAATTTGAGACCATTAAACGGATATCTGACTTCCAGCTCAGCTTCATAAATCAGTATTTGTGTTGTTCTCTGAGTGTAGTTCCCTCTAGCCAAAACACATTTCGATCTGAATCTTTGTGTAAGAAGCTCTCCAAGTTAGTTTCAGTTGTAGCCATGTCTATTGATTTCAACTGTCTTGGAAAAGTTGACTTACCCGATTTATTTTTGGTCGACTAAACAGCCTGCTGAAATTCGAAATGCCTTCTAAACAAGTATATATATTTTAATGTACAACATAAATTTTACAGCATAAATATAATTTACTACTTTAACATATTTGAATGCCAGTTATTAATAAGCCTTATGCTTTAGGTAAATTCTTCTTCATTCGTCTTTTACGTAATACACTTTTTAATACGTATTACTTTCCAAGATGACAACATCACATTTTTTATTACACATCTTTTAACTAATTTTGCACTGTTAGTTATTTATAACCGTACTCACCAGCAAGAAATAGCATTGACTAAACTTTATGTTTCTTTTAAAATCCTTCATCAAGTCTTTATTAACGTTAACATTGCGATGTAATGCATTGTTACAAAACTCACATAATATTTTGTCACGTAGTTTCACATATCAAGTGTATATTTCTGTAACACTATAACCAAATCTTTTGTGAGTTTAGAAACATATTGTTTTATAGTTTATAATTTTTAAATGTTAAATTACAATATATAAGTTTACGTTAGTAAACTACCCATATGGCCAAGCGGGTAAAGGCGTTCGACTTGTAATGCGAAGGTTGCGGGTTCGAATCCCAGTTGCACCTAACATGTTACCTCTTTCAGCCGATGGGGCGTTATAATGTGACGATCACTCTTACTATTCGTTGGTAAAAGAATAGCACAAGAGTTGGCGGTGAGTGTTGATGACTAGCTGCTTTCCCTCTTGTCTTATACTGCTAAATTAGGGACGGCTTACGCAGATAACTCCAAAGTAACTTTTCACAAAATTCAAAACAAACAAATTTTAACAAAGCAGACAATTTTACATCGAATAATTTGACATAAAACAAATATAACCATTAGACATTTTTGCGTGAACAAACTAAATTACACCATGCATATTTTTAGTATTCAGTCTTCAAACTATTTCATGCCTATATATATAGATATAGATATAGATATAAAATAGACCAAAGTTTTGAATTAGAAAATTAACGTTATAAAAGAACAGTCAAAGATAAGTTGACTTTTACATTTGTTTAATTCTGAGATTCACGTATTTCGTAATGCAAAGTCATTTTAGTATATTAAGCTGGTACAAGTTAATAACTTAATAAATTACATTTAGTACCAGTTTAATTTACAATTATCTAGTCTTCAGTGACTTGAATCAAACATGCGCACTAAAATCCTCCACCTCATAATTAACCATGGAAAGAGTTAAGAGAAGTCTCAGATGAGTGTTAACAAAACTATTTAGCCTGTAATGAAATCAGATACTTTGATTCCAAAGCACATTCAGAGACCATCACCGAGAATTAAAAGAACAAATTTAATTAACTGTGATATCTTAATATTTAACTTTTCAAAATGCACTTATTCTGTGCTACATTAGTAATAAAATTATTGAAAAATACAATAACGAAACTCGAAGTATGTAAAGGCGTAATAAGTGTGTTTGAATAAATTAAAGGATTTGATAAAAATACTGAGTGAAAAAAGTAAATACATTCGGCATATCATATACACAGTGACCTAAGTATTACAGAAGTTTGTTTATAACAAAAAACGGCTCTTATGAAAACTATATATGGTTCACATATAAGGCATATGAAATATATTTTGTTTAATCTATATATATATATATATATATATCATACTTATATTTAAAAGATAATATTCGTTGAAGTTTTTAAGTAGTTATATATTTATCAAGATTACTTTTCATTCTATTATTTTTACAGAATTTGTCCATATTCACCATTTACTTCTTCGAATATCTCCCTGTGGGTTAGCGGTAAGTTTATCTACTTAGAGTAGTAAAAACCAAGGCTCGATTTTGTGTGGTGAACAGAAGGAATATAGTTTATTGTGTAAATCTGTGCTAAATCAAACAAATCAAGCTTGGATTTATTCAAATATAAGTTCTTCATTATAAAGCATTTAAAATCCTTATAAAGGAAATATGTCCGTTAATCGAAAACATGAAAAACCTTAATGATGCACAAACTTTCGAATAAATCATGTTAAATGCGTCTCCAGAAGAGAGGGATTTGATTTCATTCTTTAACGTCTTGTATTTATTTCTTTTCACACGATTTTATCCATCGTATTTATTTGAGTTTAATTGTTGAAAAACCCACAAGTTCATGATATTGTGACTGAAGTTCCGTTGGAAGAGTCGTGAGAACTTGAAGTTACTGACTTATAAATAGGTATATTTAAACCATATATGTATATATGAGAATATTACTATTTTTCTCCTGGTTTATTAACTTTTAAGTATCTTTTCTTGAATAATTTTTTCTTTCATAATCGATCGAAGAATTAATTTATATGTATCCGTTTTATTTCTCTATTTGTAATTAAATCGGTAATCCGTTCAGCTCTTTCTAAATGCAATTTATATTTTCTTAACTTAAAGACATTAAGTACAATATATATATATATTTCTTAAAAAAACCTTCTACTATAGATAATACAGTACATCAAATCTTAGTAGCAGCTCTGATGACGAATGAAAATTAAAAGAAATGTATTAAAATATATTGGAGTGCAGATAAATTCAAACTGGCAATTAGGTTATATTCAAATATGATAAATATACAGAGATCATTAGAAACTAAATACAAATATTTTTGGTTCTCTAATAAATTGGTGTCGCTTGTTATTATCAATAGTTCCAGTCCTGTTTTTAGGTTAGATTATTTTGCAGCAAGGTACCCTCATATAGAAAGTAAACGACATAAAATGATTGGAAAATATCTAATTAATTTTAGTTTATTTCTTATTTCTCAACAAACTATTTCATGCAACTGAACCAACATTACCAGAAAGAATTAATTTCTCGCAGAAAATTATTAATAAAATAAATCAATGCGTTTAAACTTTGCAGAAAACAGTCAAGATGATATGAGGGAAAATAGAGTGCATGAGCTTAAATTCAGAGATTTTGTAAACGACAACATGTCGTGTTGTGTTTGAATTTTCATTTTCTATTATTCATTTTTCCATATTGATATTATTGTTTCGAAGTTTAAACTAATATTTTGTTATTTATTTAGGGTAACATTTTAGAACTTTCTTGAATTAAGTAGACCAATCATATGTTTATAAATGAGTGCTGGTGACTTCGTGTCTAGACGGGAAGTCTCGTGCAAGAACGGACACGAGCGGATTGCTCTAGAGTTGTATGGAAATTGCAAGATTGTTCGAGAAATAGGCCTACCGGTATAAAAGACGGTGACGAGAGACAGATTCAGTCATCAGTTTTTATTCGAAAAAGAAGATAGATTCAGTCATTAGTTTTATTCAAAGAATAAGAGTGAGATTCAGGCATCAGTTTTAGTTATTTGAGAAAGATTAAGTGTTTGCTGTGATTATTCAACTTGGATTTTTGACAAAAGTTAGATCTACGGAAGCTGTGATTTTATTTCGTCAATCTCTACGATACATCTGAATTACCGCTTGTGCTGAGAGACGGCGAATTTATTGAACTGTGAACTGTTTCGGAATCTCTTCGTGGGACCAAATTCACACCCTAGACTGGAATTTGAGACTTTCATTTTAGATCATTGTATTAGATACAGGTCAGTACCGTTTTGTATTGTGATTAATTGTGAAGTTTGAAACTAATATTATTTTGTTTTGTAATTAATTTCGAATGTTATAACTTAATATCTGTCACTGTTATTATATATAATTTGTGTTATATCTGTTATATTTGTTAATAGTTTAGTGTAATAAATTATACAAGCTGTTATCTGTGTTTTTCTGTTGCGTTTAATCTACGAAGAACTTAAAACATCAAAATACGTAACAGATCAGGTTCATGTTTTGTGGATATTGCACGAATAATTTGAAAAATAGTAGGAATTAAATGTGTAACAAAATGTTAAATTAATATAATGACACCATATTATATAACGTTATATCTTATACAGAAAGTCAATATTTTGTACAGCACGTGAACGGATCTTTCCCTCGTTTTTCTGAGAGTCCTCTTCTCAGAGAATTCAGATATCAGAATATCTGACTTAAAATGGCATGAATTTGTATATAGTTGATTTCATGTAATTTATACAAAAGTGGCAATCTGTATTTCAATAATAATTGTAAATTAACGAGTTATGGAAGGATCCCTCACAATATTGCTTCATCTTACTTTGTATTAAAAAAATAGTAATATTAATGTTGCATTGGTTACCTTTCTGGTCTGAAACTGAATATTTCATCGACATTTCACGATAAGCGAATTAGTTTTGAGTTCATATCAGTACAATTCAGTTAAAGAGCAGTTCTCTGTTATTGTCTGCTCTAACGCCGTTTACAAGCTGATTTTTCACCCGACGAATATTTCTAATATCCTTGAAGAAATACCAACGTCAAAAGTTAATTATTGGATGTTAAACCATTTATAATGTTTGAAATCTATAAACTACTTATCAAGTATCGGTAGTTTCTCAATTAATAAGCGTTAATCACAGTTATATCTGCCCGAGATTGTAGTAAACCAAGACTATAAAACTGTCTCTCTTCGTTGCATTGGTTACCTTCTATAATCTTGAGAAGAGATTGTAAGAAACTTCAGATAAGGAAACAATACTGATATTTACATTGTTGATTCTTATGCTACAGAATCCTCTACGAATTTAGGGAACAAGCGATAATTTCGCAAAACATACTTATCAGTATAAGTTATACGTATTTATAAATATATATTTAACTAAAACAAACATCTACATTAAATAAGTGTACATTTATGAATCCGTTACAAGTGAAATGGGTTTTAACAATCAGTGATGTCGAGAAACCCACTTGTTGAGAATTTTATATGCAAAAAACGGCTCTTTTGGGCTCAGAAAACCTGGTGTGAACCTGACGATGACCGAAAAAGGTCGAAACGTTGTTCGTTCTTCTATTTGAAGTGTTTTCTGAGCCCAAAAGAGCCGTTTTTTGCATATGAAATGGGTTTTAGCTTTATTAATCATGTTGCAACAAATTTTGTGTAGCCACATAAGTGTTCTACATACATTTTGAATTTATACAGCGCAGTAAAACACATTAAAGTGAGGAAGAAGAATAGGAACGTATCCTTAAATTAAGCAGTTCTAATAAGAAAAACCGAAACATTTAATATGCTCTAGAAAAATTAAATGTGAAAGTAGTTCTAAAAATAAATATGTCATACGCACTTTACACGAGTCTTGGTTTTACATAGCATGGCTGTTTTGGTAAATTTTATACACGTTATATATCCCTGATAGACAGTATCCCCATTTTAATTTGCTAATGAGCTGTTTTTGTAACAGCTTCAATTTTGAATATCATCTTCATGTAATTGTGTGGCAACATTACCTCCTGGTAACGGGCAGATTTTATTAAAGAATATACAAACTGTTAGAGCTATTCAAATAGCAGAACATTTGGTTTAAGTTATATTTACTCCATATTTTAATAGCTCAGAATGAATGCGTTGTAATTTTAATTGTCTAAAAAAGTATCAATGTTTGAAGCACCATAAACATAGCATCAAGTTATATTGAGCGCTTAGAAACTTTAATTTAATTTCAAAACCTTCCATTTAAGTGAATTACTATAAATATATGACATTTTGTGAAAATAATTGTTTGTTATTCATTTATACCTTAACACAAATCTCCACAATAGGTTATCGTGCTCTGCTACCACGGGTATCGAAACCAGGTTTCTAACGTTATAATTCCGCAGACACTAGAGGGCAAGAAATGCTAAGATTTTTTAACAAAGCTAATGTTTCAAGATGAGTAAAAGGCTTTACTCAAGGAACTGGCGAAGCATTTGTTTTGTTTTCCTTTAGTATGTTATTGAATGAGTCATAACTCATATTTCCGTAATTGTAATAAGACAGGTCTTGAGTGTGAAGTGATAAAAGTGAAAGATGGCTGAGGAGTTGTGTGAGAAACCAGTGTTAATACACTAAAAAATATCAAATATAAAAGCTGGATATTTTATTTAGGTTTTTGATAGAGAAGGCTATCTATTAAATTTGATGTAAAATAAAACCGTATCTTAGAATTGTGTTCCTAACACTCTATCTCTCTTGTTTTGCAGCACATCTCACTACTTACAAACATTACTTCAACCAGTTAAAAAGTAATTTTCTTTAAATAATTACCCAAAAGTAGTAGTGTGTGCCGTCATAAACAAGTATGAGTTAGATAACTATGTCTTGAAATAGGTAAATAAACCACCATTGATTCTGAAAATAAATTAGTGTTCATGACATCTTAGTATTGTAAGAGTATGAACAAAAAACAGCAGCACACTATTCAGTTAACAGTGAGACACCAGCTGAATAAGAAACTATTTAGTCAGAAAGCTTGGTTTCCTGTTACATGTGATCGATAAATTAGGTTCATTAAAAAATTCTAGCATCAGTTGTATACTAGCAGTTGACAATGTTTAATTTGTTGTTGTTTTGAATTAAGCACAAAGCTACACAATGAGCTATCTGTGCTCTGCCCACCACGGTTATCGAAACCCGGATTTTAGCGGGTAAGTCCGCAGACATACCGCTGAGCCACTGGGGTGCACAATGTTTAATACTATGAGAATTACACTTTAGGAGTTTGTCATCTTTTTCCTTTCTTTCCTGTAATTAATTAAATAAACAAAAATATTCTAAAGCTTATATTAATTTCTGTTATACATACGTATATATATATATATATATATATTAAAATAAACTTAATGATTGTTCGGGAAAGGGAAGCATTTTAACTAGTTCTGCAGCAGTAAAGAATACTTCATATTTCAAAATTCATAAAGGAACCCAATTGCCTTTCTCATTTATTAGTACTTTACAAACTGTAATAAAAATTACATGTTTTGTAAACTCACACACCATTTTGTTACATGTCCGAACAATGCAATTAATTTTTTTGACAAATACTTTCTCCTACTGAAAACGTACTGCATAAGAAAAAGTAAATAAATTCGGAAGACTTAAACTAAAATACATTCGATGGAAATCAATCGTAAATTAACGAATTACGACCGTATGAAATACCACAGAAAAATTCAGTTACCTTACAAGTGATAAAGAATTAGGAAATCACCGATGTTTTTAAATAACATATAAAAATGTTTGTTATAAATCTAGAAAAATTTACTAAATAAATATATGTGAATTATATAAATTAAAGATGCATTTGATTTTGCTCCAGTGTTGAAGACAAATGTTTATCCTCTTGCAACAATATAATAAATCGCGTACGTATCTTGTTGACATTGTGACATACAGAAATCCTGATATCATTATTGAAAAGTATGATTATGTGAATGTGCGTGTATGATCCAATTACGGTTTTTAAAACAAAAAATTATACGTCGCAGAGAAGCTGAATGCTTTAGATGCGGCCTGGCATGGCCAAGCGCGTAAGGCGTGCGAATCGTAATCCGAGGGTCGCGGGTTCGCGCCCGCGTCGCGCTAAACATGCTCGCCCCCCCAGCCGTGGGGGTGTATAAAATGTGACGGTCAATCCCACTATTCGTTGGTAAAAGAGTAGCCCAAGAGTTGGCGGTGGGTAGTGATGACTAGCTGCCTTCCCTCTAGTCTTACATGGCTAAATTAGGAACGGCTAGCACAGATAGCCCTCGAGTAGCTTTGTGCGAAATTTCAAACAAACAAACAAACTCACATAATAAGTTCTCTGAGCTACACAACATTTCGTCATAGGATATCATGTAAACTCATTAGCTGATAGTATGGTAGCTGACTAATTGAATTAGAGCGTTTTGTTCATCATATGTTGTTGAATCTATTAAGTCAATCTATTAATGTGACCAAACGTGTAAATAGTTATCATTTTCATCACCTTCGAAAACAGGTGTGATTTATTTTGCTTACTAACGATTACCTAATCTTTAATTCGTAGATACGTGATGTTCCTACATATTTTACAACATCTTCCGCAAACATACTGTATTTCAATTAGTCTTTGAATTTCTCGCAACCGTCCCTAATTTAGCAGTGTAAGGCTAGAGTGAAGACAGCTAATCATCACCACACACCGCCAACGCTTGGGCTACTCTTTTCAATCATTTTATAATGCCTCTACGGCTGAAAGGACGAGCATGTTTGGTGCGGCGGGGATTCGAACCCGTGACGCTCAGATTACGAGTTGAGTGCCTTAACCACCTGGCTGTGCCGTGCCTTTTTACTTATTCAAAGTTGTGTTATGTATCTAGCTACTTCTCCCCACAAACGTACATGTGTGTATATTTAATATGGTTATATATATATATACAAGTAGATCTATTTTAAAATATATAGATATGCATGCATAAATATATAGAGATATTAATGAAATTAAATAAATACATTTAAATCAAATTAAATAAATAAATGAAATCATGAAGAAGGACTGCGATAGAAACAGCAAATCCCAATCTCTAACTAATCATACCGCTTCCTAGTGGCTCAGAAGTATTTTTGCGGACTTACAACGCTAAAAACCGGGTTTCGATACCCTGAGCGGGCAGAGCACAGATACCCCATGGTCTAGCTTTGTGTTAATTCAAAACAACAACTGACTAATTATATTATAACCACAATTTTAAGCCAAAACAAAGCAGATTAAAATTAAACAAAATACTCTTGATTTTTTATATTATAACCATAATAACAAGGTATTATATATAAAATATGCAGCGTTTCTTATTTATTTTAATATGTTTCGTTATTGCTTAAAATTATGTTTATGTAAAAATAAGTATCTTAAAGCCAGTTTAACAGCAAAATTTCAGTTTCTTATACTTTTTATAACACTGACTTTGCACATGAAAAGAAACATAAGCCAAAAGCAATTAATCTTTTATTCTGTTTATAACGTTACGCAGTAGAATTAGATTGGTCCATTTTAAATAACATTAACTTTTTCACTACATATGTTAATTTTATGAACTGTTATTTGGTAAATCTTTGTTATTTAGTAAACAATTTATTAAATTATAAACTCTGTTATAAATTATTATTTGAATTGTTGATCGAACGTATGAATTTAAGCCTAACTCAAGTACCATAACTTGGTTGTATTTTGTGAAATACGAAGTTTTGAAACAGTTATTTAAAGGATAATATATTTATTTCTATATTAAGTGGTTTGGCTCTAATGCTCATAGCTCTGCACAACAAAGTTTTTGCTTTTTCAACACTGTTGAGTGTTCCTTATAGATTTTTGGCTGCTGATCACGAAAATAACATATAAATTTGTCCATCACGAATTGTTTCATCGAAATCTTCGTTTTGTCATGTTCTTTTTTCTTATATTTGTGTCCAAAATTTTTCGTTTCTGTAAAAGACCTATGAACAATGTTTTGTGCAGTCTGAGCATTTTCATGCATGAAATCAAGCCAGGTTGGAAGTTGTTTTGTGGAAGTATGCAGGCCGGAGCCAGCTTGACACTGTCTCAGCAGGCTACAAGAGTGGCTTGCATACATAGATGCTGCTCATTGGATTAATATAGACTTTATAGTGTGTACGTATTGTTTCAGAATATAGCATTGTCTAAGTAGCACTGTAACAAGTAAGTTAAATGTTATAGACGTTTTACAGGACGATTGGTGTCGGCCAACATGTCTCATGAATGTCGTAACAGCTGCGATACATTCTTCTACATTCGTAACAAATATACACTTCTTCATCAAAGACGCTCAATGACTGCTCTTGTGAAGAAAGCATATCATATGTACTTCAGCGGTAAAATTGCTGATCATTACCAAAAATGGGCGCCTCACATTCGTTGTGCAACATGTATTGTCTGTCTGAGAACTTGGCTCAGAAGCACTCGAAAAACAATGCCGTTTGCTGTCCCAATGATATGGCAAAAACAGAAAGACCATGCGACGAACTGTAACTTCTGTTTGACTAATGTGTTTGGTTTCTCTGCCAAAAACAAAAATTCAATTGAATACCCTAATCTGCCTTCAGCAATGAGACACGTGCCACATGACAACAGTCTTCCAATTCCGAAATCATTAGAGGAATGAACCAGATGAAGAAACTGCAATGCAGGGAACTGTCAGTGACATTGATCCGGATTTTGAACCGTGCTCCTCAAGAGATCTTTCACAACATAGTCAGAATTAAACAACCTGGTCAGAGATTTGGGTCTGTCATAGGCAAAAACCGAATTGCTAGGTTCGAGACTGCAGGAATGGTGTTTCGAAGCCGCCAAGATGATATAACAAAATTCTGTGCATGTGTTGACATCGAAGGATTGTTTTCTGCTTTGAGTTGCGACCATAACCCGCAAGACTGGCGTCTCTTTATAGATTTATCAATGTTAAGCCTTAGAGCTGTTCTGTTACACAGTAACAACGTTCACCCTTCAATATCTGCTGGCTATGCTGCACACATGAAAGAAACATATGAGAACACTGAAATGTTGCTGAAACACATCCAGCATAGCAAGTACAACTGGAATATCTGTGGAGATCTGAAAGTCGTTGCTCTGTTACTGGGACTGCATCTCGGCTATACAAAGTCTTGTTGTTTCATCTGTTAATGGGACAGTCGTGCCAATAATTCATACTATTCTACTCAGAGCTGGCCACTCCGCAAAAAGTTAGATCCAGGACAGAAAAATGTAGCGCATGAACCGCTTGTCGACTCGGTAAAGATTTTGTTGCCTCCTCTTTACATAAAATTGAGACTTATGAAGAATTTTGTGAAAGCAATGAACAAAGAAGGCGAAGTTTTTTATTATTTAAGACAGATGTTCCCAGGAATAACTGAGTCCAATATCAAAGAGGACATTTTTGTTGGCTCTCAAATTAAATATGTTATGAATGACAAGCGGTTCGAAGATCTGTTAGTTAGGCCGAAAAAGACTGCCTGGATAGCTTTCAAATAAGTTGTTGACAATTTTCTTGACAACTACAGAGACCCACATTACATTTAGTTGGTAGACAAACGTCTCAAAGCACACAAAACAATGAAGAGCAGCATGTCACTCAAGATTCATTTCCTTCACTCACACTTGGACTTCCCCGCCAATCTCTGTGTTGTCAGTGACGAACACGGTGAAAGGTTTCACCAGGACATTGCTACAATGGAAAAACGATATCAGGGGAACTGGAATCCATAGTGCTTGTTGACTACTGCAACGTGATGCACCGGACTTTGGATACAAACGAAAATCAGGAGAAAAACGCTTTTAATTATGTTGAACTTGATAGCGTATTAAAAACATAAACGCAACTAATTACGTTATTGCCGGTAAACAGTTAACTGCCTAATTCTCAGAGTTCCTACGTGATGAAGCAATACCAAAACTATATTTGTGCATACCCACCAGGTACCTGTCACGATCAGCAAAAACTTTTCAGGAATCAAAGCTTTTCAAAACAATTGATGTGCAGTGATAATCACATACAGCTTTTAAGGTACAATTGCATTCAAAATCTTAGTTTTTAAGTCAAATAACGTGAAGAACATAAAAAACAATGAAACAATAAATTGATACACAAACAGTGATGCCAAGATATATCATGATCCTCAACATTACTGGTTTCCAGAAATAAAAATGTTAAACTATTTAAACGAAATAAGCTATTAATGTGTCCTTTCATTATAACTTTCACTAATATCAAAAACGTCAAAGTATATATATTGATAATTGTGTATTTTGACTGTTACGTATGTCTAGCGTTCACTGCAAACAGCTTTTTAGTATTTTAAATTAATAAACTCGATCCTCGGATATCATTGTAAAAGAACAAAAATCGGATTTTAGTTTAATCACATCACTAAAAAATAATCAACATTTTAAATCGTGTGATAAGTATAAGGAATGGCGTTTCAATATAGTATTTGATTGTTTGCTTGTTTTTGATTTCGCGCAAAGCTACAAGAGGGCTGTCTGCGTTAACAGTCCTTAATTTAGCGGTGTAAGACTAGAAGTCATAACCACACACCGACAACTCTAGGGCTACTCTTTTACCAAAGAATAGTGGTATAGACTGCCACGTTATAACGCCCTCCGGCTGAAAGGACCAGCATGTTTGGTGCGATGGGAATTTGAATGTGCAACCCTCAAATTATGAGTCGAACTTTAACCACCTGTCATGCCGGACCAGTATGATACTCGAATACGGATTTCATACATTAAACTACTGCTACAGACAAATCCTATGTTAACTTCATTCATACAAGAACTTTTTCGTTTCCTACAATTCATTATTTGATTAATTAATACAACATTCAAATAATAATAAAACATAAACTAATATTCCAACAAGAGTTTCAAATCACAGGAACTTAAAGTCATAATGACTGAATTTGGAACAGCGTCTCAATTATAGCAAACGAATGTTCGATCCTCATACTGAAAATAAAATAAACGACAACGATGTTCCTGGTATGGCTGGCATGATCTTTTGGTTAGAGCGCTCGGCTTTCGACTTGAAAGTCGCAAGTATGAAATCTCGTTCTATGTAGTTACCGGTTGGATTAGCTTTCCTTGTGTAAAAGTATTCGTTTTCAAATCCACAGACTGACTCCAAACTAATCAGTGATGTCGAGAAAACCCAATTGTAGAGAAATATATATGCAAAAACGGCTCGTTTGGGTTAAGAAAATATTCTATATAAAATATTTTCTCAACCCAAACGAGCCGTTTTTGCATATATATGACTCCAAACTGTTTAAATTAAGGTCATAACAAGAGAGAATGGTACAGTTTATATTTTTAAAAACTTGAACGGACAATATTAAGATTCAAGAACTGAAATGAGCATCTAACGGATGCAAATTATATTTTTGTCTTATCATATGAAGAACAAATATAATTGGAGACATTTTAAAGATCGTCAGTTGTTCCAGATTACGTCTAGGCATTTTTTTTACTTAGCCTAGCGAATGTAAGCAATAACACTGAGTTGGCATAATGTCCATGTGTGTCAAAAAGCATTATATTTCTGTATATTTTCAAAACAATATTCTTATATTTTTGTGACACAATTATGACCAAGTGATATTTTAGTAACACAAACTGTAGTTATGTGATATCAGGTACTTCCCTCACATAACTATATGCATTTGATACTCCAGTATTTTACTGTCACAACTGTCTTGATGCGATACCCTCATGTTTTCCAGACATAACTGCTATAAGGGTATCCATGTCTTTCTGCGGCAAAGGTATGGTCATATGATACAATTGTGTTGCATTGACCCAGTTGTAGTCTTGTGATACTAACTTATTTTAGAAACATAAGTCATACGACATACTTGCGATCTAGTTGTAGTCATGTAATATTCAACTGTTTTAGTAACACTGTTATAATTATGTAATAACACATATTTTTGAGTTTCAAAGCTCCAGATGTGATGTGCTACTTTTAATGGTTGTGTTACATAGTTGTAATACTATAATATCTTTATATTCCTAAGGTTAGATGCCACAATTATGATCATAATCATCCTCATTTTTCAACCATTTACTAATGGTTGAGTCGAAAAGTTTTAATTCATCATCCTTTAATACTGAAAGTAAAAAAAAACAGCACTGAAATATTACAAATAATTAAAATAAACATAAAAGGTAATGCAAACTATGATTCAAATTTCACGAAATTTGAGAGACTTTCTCACTCGATCCCGACTATAAGGACTTTTTTGAAATGAATTAATCTTCAGAGAGCCAAACAAACAACCTGCATTTTTCCGCTAAAGTCGTATATGTGCTTATACAAAGGTAAAGTCATGAAAAAGCTCTTTGATGAACACTTTATTTACTCATAAACTTTACTGTTTGTTTGTTCGTGCAGCTTTGCGCGAAGGCTACCTGCGCTAGCCGTCCCTAATTTAGCAGTGTAAGACTAGAGTGAAGGCATTTAATCATAACCACCCACCGCCAACTCTAAGGCTACTCTTTTACCAACGAATAATGGGATTGATCGTCACATTATAACACCGCTATGACTGAAAAGGCGAGCATGTTTGGTATGGCGGGGATTCGAACCAGCGATCCTCTGGTTACGAGTCGAATGCCCTAACCACCTGGGCATGCCGGGCCAAACTTTAGGAAAGTCTTATATATGTGTAAGCACTATGTTGTAACACTCTACTAAATAATACATTTTAGTTACATTTATTCCTGATGTTAAGAAAAGATTGGTTTAAAATATGTTTTGTTTTAGAATTTCGCACAAAGCTACTCGAGGGCTATCTTTGCTAGCCGTCCCTAATTTAGCAGTGTAAGACTAGAGGGAAGGCAGCTAGTTATCACCACCCACCGCCAACTCTTGGGAAACTCTTTTACCAACGAAAAGTGGGATTGACCGTCACATTATAACGCCCCTACGGCTGGGAGGGCGAGCATGTTTGGCGCAACTCGGGCGCGAACCCGCGACCCTCAGATTACGAAGCACACGCCTTAACGCGCTAGGCCATGCCAGGTCCAGGTTCAAAATATAGATTAAAGACAAAATTAAGAACCCTTTTAATACGAGTCTTGAGAAAGGTAGACATTTTCTATATCAGGAAACACTAACGAAGAAAAATCTTTTTTTCGAAAGCACTCCGGTTATAGGATTTGGTATGGTTGTTTTAGCAAAGTTTTATATTAACGTAATTCATGGTGTGAGAGTGTTTTAATGCGGCCCACCTAATTACAAAATTAGAGTACTGAATCTTTATACAGCAAATGTACCGCAGTAAAGTTATATTCGTATTAAAAAATAATCGTGAGTCTTTCACAAAGGTAATCAAATGGAATGATTCGCAGGCGAGAGAACATTGCTATAAGAATCTGTAAATTAAAGGTACTGAGGCAGAACTTTCGGCAGGTTATAAAATACTGACGAAGCCATTTACAACTCTAGATACTGGGGTAAAACTTCACTTAGGAAGTAGTAGTGAAGTCATATATAAATTAAAATATTATAACCAGCCTTCATGTGTGTTACAGGAAAAGAACCAGGCATACCATCTGAGACTTAAGAACAGAAGTGTAGCCGTCTGTATATGAAAGTGCTACAGTGACCTCTCCTGTTTCTAATAGAACAAAGTTGATGCCATCTACATATGAAGGTGCTATACTGAGCTCTCTTTTTTGTAACAGAACATAAATGAAGTTACCTTCATATGAAGGTGTTATAGTTATAATAAAACAGAAATAAAGCTCCTTTCTGAGAAATAATGCTTTAGTGAAAATGTCTAAAGATTAGAGAATAGTAGTGATGCCAACTGTGGTCTAATATTCTGTGATGATGTCATCTATAAACAAGAGAAATATATGAATCAATTGGAAATTTAAAATAAAATAGTTATTAATGGATTATTAACTTATGTTGAGGTCACTTATATCTTCGAGTGGTTTTGGGATGGATTTATCTGCAACTTAGAAAATAATTGTGAAGCCATTCGTAACCTGGGATATTAAGGTGAAGCTATATGTAGGTTAGAGTACAATAGTGAAGCCTTCTATTGATGATAGTCTAAAAAACAACGACAAACCTATAAGTAGACGAAAGTATTGTAGTGAGTCTCTTTGTATGATAGAAAACAATGGTAGATCAATAAGTTTTATATGAGAGTGAAGTTATTCTATATCTTGTATTGAGGTGATTTTATCTATAACTTGAGTTGTTATGAAACTATCTAAACTTGTTGTGTTGAAGTAAAGTCATCTGTATCTTGTACTAAGGTAAATGTAATTACAATCTCAATTTCTGGAATAAAAATGTTTTTAATTTAATTATAAACGGATGCCTCCCGCAAGTACAGCGATGTAACTTCGGGATTCGATTCCCCTCGGTGGGCTGAGCAGATAGCTCGATGTGGCTTTGCTATAAGAAAAACACACACCCACAATGATAAATTACCATATTAAATCTAAAAATATTATATTTTAATATAAGTATCTATATTACTTGAACATGTTCAGACTACCTCCCACATTGCGACATTTGTGTAAAATCTACCATGTACCAAGGTAAAAACTGTGACTTCAGAACATTCAAGCGACTTGCCAATATAAAACTAATTTTACGTTGATTAGTCTTGCCACATATTAATGTACAAAGTTAACTACAATAATAACTGACTGTGCTTGAACTAAATGAAAGCTAGGTGAATGAAATTAGCACGTACCTATGTAGTAAACTGTCATCAACCATTGGTGCCCACATTAAAACAAGAGAAGTAGTACACTAATGAAGTTGGACACAAATTGTTTTACATTGCATTCAGTTCACTTCTATTAGAATATGCTACATAATTCGGTCTGTTGAAAATGTCAAGTGATACTAGTTATTATTATGTATCACAATTCCAAATAACTTAAAACAAATTTAAACTGTAACTTAGATTTAAAGTTAAATAAATGTCGATGTGTATCTAATTTGTGATACTTGCCGACAAAATTGATGCTTACAGGATCTGGGCTCTCGGGTAACATCATCCCTGAATGAGTTAAGGATCTCATTTTTAGCGTTTTAAACTTGAATTAAATTTCCACACTACGTTTTACTGAAATATTCGCAGATATAGTGACGCTATCGCAAGTTTCTGACTCCCAGTAGTACACAACAGTAAACTTAGAAGATGTACGTGTGTTGTCGTGTTGTTGACTTACCCTTTGAACTTCTTTGGTAAGACCAAGTATAGTCGGCTATTTTTTTTCTTTTGAGAGTACGTACGAATGTCTTGATCTTGTGACATTTGGATAATTCTCATCACCTTGACCAAAGTTACTCTACCTCTTTCAGTGTAGCTCACGTACAGTAACATTGGACAGATCTTACTTAGGTTCTGGCTGAAACCCAGAATTCGGTCAACAAAACTGCTATCCAGTTGTTTATATAGCTTATTCTCCAATCTTCGATTTCTCTTTTACGTCTTTGAACGTCATTGACTAACACACTTTTATCTCAATAGATTTCTTTGGCAGAGTTTGTTGCACATCACTGGAAGATGAGAATAATTTTGTATCATCAGATTTCTAACAAATGTTGCTGTCAATTGCATTTATACGACCATGTAGATCTTCCAGGAGTAAAATGACACACAGAATCTTTAAAAAAGCCATGCAGAACGCAATCAATCGATAGTTTTTGTCAGGAAAGCTGAAACTCGATGCCTTACGTCGAGCTACTTCATTTGGAAAGTTTGATGTCACTGTGGATTTGATACCAAAGAAGTACCGATTTGAGCAGACATCGTTAATGTACCTTGTTGGAGTACTCAAACAACGCCTTGCTTTCATACTTGAGTTCTTGGATAATCTACGTCGTTTCTTCTCTACCACAAAATCGAGCAGATCATCAGAAGTATCAGTAGACAATTCATCTTCATCACTCGTCTATGGAACACCGTAATCAATCCTTCCATTCTAATTTCTTCGTACCTTTTAGCTGCTCTGCAGCTATTTTCCTTGTGTTTTTCATCACATTTTGATCGTTCCCTCCACACTGACATGGAAGACATTTCTAATGCAAAATGCATAATTTTTCTTTATGTTCATTGGCCTTAAGATTTTGGCCAGCAGTGTATGTCGATATCTGTTTCTTAGCCAACTGTGGATCCAGTTTTTACAAGGGGTGCTGCAATCGTTTAAATTTTGTCCAAACAGGTTTTTGGTAAAAGTGTTATCCAACAAATAAGTACTCCAGAATTAGGTTCTGCAAAGTCCTGGGTGCCTGGCGCGTGGATACACTATAAATACTTGTTTGTTTTAGAATTTCGCACAAAGCTACACGAGGGCTATCTGTGCTAGCCGTCCCTAATTTAGCAGTGTAAGACTAGAGAGAAGGCAGCTAGTCATCACCACCCACCGCCAACTCTTGGGCAACTCTTTTACCAACGAAAAGTGGGATTGACCGTCACATTATAACGCCCCCACGGCTGGGAGGGCGAGCATATTTGGCGCGACTCGGGCGCGAACTCGCGACCCTCAGATTACGAAGCGCACGCCTTAACGCGCTAGGCCATGCCAGGCCCACTATAAATACAAATATACTTTAATATAAAACCAATAACACAATATACAATAATAATGATTACAAATGGCATATGCGCAAATAATATTTATCCCCTTAATGGTCTGAAACTTCTTTTGTACCTTATCAAGGGTTTACAATGAGTAGATTAATCTTGAGTTGATATAAACTCAATCAATTTAATATTTTTTACAATAATTCGTCTATTTTTTAACCACGAAAGTTACATAATGCCTAGCGTGAATCCGTTGAAGTTAAATGATTTCTAATGCTTGAAATTTATAAAATTTCTTATTAAATATCTAAAATTCTCGATTAATGAAAGTTAAGCACAACTATAAGTTAATAGTATATCAACTCTAGAAAATCAATAATATATACTGTCTTTTGGCGGCGCGTCAGTTTGGTCATTTTTAAGGGTAAGGAAAGTTTTAGGAAATTTGAGCCGAAAAAACAATAAAGATGATACACTAATATCTACGTACCTGCATACCTGAATATTAATGCCCAGTGTGAATCCGCTAATGTTAAGTGGTCTTTAATGTTTGAATTTTTATGAACATTCGTTGTCAAATATTTAACATTTTTGATCAATAAACATTAAAGAAGGTTACAGGTATGCTATGTAAATGTCATGTAAATGTTTTGTAAACGACAACATGTCGTGTTGTGTTTAAATTTTCATTTCTATTATTTATATTTCCATATTTATATTATTGTTTCAAAGTTTAAACCAATTAAAAATATGTTGTTATTCATTTAAAATAACATTTAGAAATTTCTAGAATTAGGTAGATCAATCAATTGACTATAAATGGAATGTGGCGGCCTAGTGTCTAGACGACAAGTCTCGTGCAAGAACGGACATGCGCGGATTTCTCTGGAATGTTGGAAGTTACGCGATGGTTCGAGAAGTCTAGGCCTACAAATATATAAACAGACGAAGATGCGAGAAAAAGGAAGAGTCATTAGTTTTTATTCGAAGAAAAAAGAGTCAGTCATTCTTTTGAGAAAGTTTAAGTATTTGCTGTGATTTTTATTTCAATATACAGTCATGAGAAAAAATTAGGACACCCCTATGAAAGCTAGTGTGTATATGTAACAATTTTGAATGAATATATATTTAATCTCAGTTGTAACAATAGTGATAGATTAAAGTAATATAACTAAGCAATTAAACTCAAGAAAAGACTTTTCAAGGTCTTCTATAAAATGTAATTCGACAAAAATGCATATTCGAGCTGAGGAAAAGATTGGAACACCTAACCTCCTAATAGCTAGTGTTACCTTCCTTGGCTGAAATAACTGCAGTGAAACGCTTCTTGTATCTGATACCAGTCTCTGATATCGGTCTGAAAAAAGTTTGCTCCACTCCTCAGTGCAGAATTTTTTCAGCTGTGAAATGTTTGAGGGATTTCTTGCATGTACAGCATGTTTCAAGTCACCCCACAGCATCTCAATGGGATTAAGATCTGAGCGTTGACTCGGCCATTCCAGGACTCTTTTTTAGTTTTCTTAGTTTACAACCAGTTCTTGCTGGATTTACTGGTATGTCTTGGGTCACTGTCGTGTTGGAGGGTCCAGTTCCGCTTCAGCTTTAATTTTCATACAGATGGTCTCACATGATCCTCAAGCACACTCTGATACACAGTAGAATACATGGTGGATTCTATGATTGTGAGCTGTCCAGGTCCTGCTGCAGCAAAGCAGCCTCAAACCATTATACTTCCACCTCCATGCTTTACAGTCGGTATGCGGTTCTTTTCCTGGAATGCTGAATTTGGTTTACGCCAAACATGTCCTCTGTTCTGTTGTCCAAATAATTCAATTTTAAACTCATCTGTCCAAAAAACATCATTTCAGAAGTTCTGGTCTAAATTCTCTCTGGTAAACTTCAGTCTGGCCTTTATGTTTCTCTTAGAGAGCAAAAGTTTCCTCCTTGCACACCTCCCATGCAAATTACACTTGTGCAGTCTCTTTCTGATGTGGCCCGGCATGGCCACACGTGTTAAAGCGTGTTAGTTATTCTCGGGCAGTAATTAGAGAGTCGCTGATTCGAATCTCCGTCACGCTAAACATGCTCGCCCTTTCAGCCGTCGGGGCGTCATAATGTTACGATCAATCCCGCTATTCATTGATAAAAGAGTAACTCAAGAGTTGGCTGTGGGTGGGGATGACTAGCTGCCTTCCCTCTAGTCTTACACTACTAAATTAGGGATGGCTAGCATAGATAGCCCTCGAGTAGCTTTGTGCGGAATTAAAAAAAAATAACTCTTTCTAATTGTAGAGGCATGCACTTTCACATCAACAGTAGCCAGCGCCTGCTGTAGGTCCCGTGATGACATTTTAGGGTGTTTGGAGACCTCTTTTAGAATCTTGTGGTCTGCTCTCGGGATGAACGTGCTTGGACGACCAGACCTGGGCATATTGGCAGTTGTTTTGAAAGCTTTCCACTTGTTGACTATTTTCCGAACAGTGAAATGGCTGATTTCAAAATCTTTTGGAATCTTTTTAAATCACATACCAGACTCATAAGTTGCTAGAATTTTCTTTCTGAGGGCCTCAGACAGCTCATTTTCTCTCACCATGGAGCACACCAAACTAAATGTCTGATGTTTAAATAGGGCAAGCCTCATTCACAATGCTAAGTAACGATCTTCTTATCACCTGTACCTGGTTTGATACACCTGTGAGTAAGTTGAGTCATTTTAAGTCGGTATAAATGTGGGAGTGTTCTAACTTTTTCCTCATTTAGAATATGTACTTTTGTCGAATTACATTTTACAGAAAATCTTGAAAAGTCTTTTCTTCGGTTTTAATTATTTAGTTATATTACTTTAATCTCTCAGTATTGTTACAATTGAGATTAAATATCCATTTATTCAAAATTGTTGCACATATACACAGGCTTTCATAAGGTGTTCTAATTTTTTCACACGACTGTTAGGAGCAAAATCTCACAGAAATAGAAAGGATGTTGAGATTCCGCTTAAATAAAAATATTATAAAATCTGGTAATTTCAAGGACCAACACTATATTTCTTTCCCATGTGTATCATTGATAAATATATTGAACGGCTCTCTACTATAACTGTTTTCTAAGTTTGTATTTAAACATAAAACAGTATTAAATTATTATGTGACTTTCGTCAGATTTAAAAGAACTTTTATTTGTTTTTTTAGTTATTATTGTTATTACATGTAGAAATGCACTTGAGCTCAGATTAAACACTCAGGAACCATATCACTAACATATATCTTTGTCAGTAATACATGTTCGTTTTATGAGTGGAAAGATGATTCCAGATATTAATACTTTTTTCTTTCTGTTAGAATAATTGTACATGCTTCACAAAAGTTTTTATACTTTTTATACCAGAGCAGTTAAATTCATGATGATTCATACTTTTGCTTATTGTGTGTATATTCTTATGGCAAAGCCACATTGGACTATCTGCGGAGTCCATCAATGGGGAATTTATCCCGTGATTTTAGCGTTGTAAATCTGTATCAGCAGGGGACGTTTGGTTTGGTAAAAACCAATACTTATAAAAGAAGTATAAAACTGTTTATGGAATTAATCTCTTAAGCAGCAGTCCATATTCAAAATATTCGACGAGAAATCCTAGTCACACCAAACATACTCGCTTTTTCATCCATGAGGGCGTTATAATGTACGGTCAATCCCACTATTCATTGGTAAAAGAGTAGCCCAAGAGTTTGCGGTGGGTGGTAATGACTAGCTGCTTTCCCTCTAGTCTTACACTGCTAAATTGATACTAAATTTATGATACTGAAATCCGGTGTTCGATTCCCGTGGGATGTCTCCCACGGGAATCTGTTGTAAGTTTTGCACTAAATAACAATAATAAACCCTTTAATTTCCAAAGTAATTACGCACTTGTACAGAGAACTCAAACAATCTCGAATGCCTGTTTCTTTCTTCCTGAGATAATCTCTTTTGAAATTATATTTTTCTTCATATATTACATTTTATATATTAAATTAGTTATTCTGGATTTTCATACCTTTTGAACTAGTTTAAAGTATATTTATATTTATTTTAAATCAGTTAGAGATTACGAATTGAATTCTAATATGTCTTTATTATAAGCTATTTTATCCCCAAAGAAAACTTTGTCTAGAAGGTAATGCAGTATTTTGCATTAGAAGTTTAAGTTGAATGTATAGAGTTTTCTGTGTTAATGCACATAAAATATTTTAATTAATCTGTTGCCCACATGTTATTATTCTACGTTATTCAAATGTAAAGAATACGTTTATTAACATATTAGAATCTTAACTAATAGTTTAATGGATGGTGTAAATTACATTTTTGTAAAATTGCACTAAATATCTTACAACTATCAAATGTGACAGTCATTAATGCGTGCTTCGAAATTTACCGCAATAAAGTATTTAATTTGTTTGCAAGTAGCAAAGAGACTGCTCACATAAATTTTAGGTGATTGTTGGAGCTGAGATGTAGTAATATCGTGGTTTGTCTTCAAGTAAGAGTAAGAATGCGACCAAATTCCAAAGATATTTGTTAGTGGGTTCCTGACTATCCCTTTTAGCACGTATATGTTTATCAAAAATGCTTTCATTAAACATTTGGTCAAAGACATCCATCAATAAAATGTATACTACTAGTGACAAACTAAAAGTAAGCAAATAAACTATGCAAATGGAAGCCATTGGCAAGTCCTTTGCTAGGAAAGCAATAAGTCTTCAGATTTAGAACACTAAAATCAGGGGTTCGATTAACCTCAGTGGACACAGCAAATAGCCCAATGTGGCTTTGCTACAAAAAAAAACACACCACTGACGAAAAACTCGGGAGAGGGGAGAGAAAGGCTATTGGACAAGTTTTTAAAGTACAACAAATGTTATATGTATTCAAAAACTGTCGATTCTTTATAGAACACTCTTGAGTCGATTGTATACAACTATGCTATGGTTTGATAAGTGGTTTTGGCCTTGCCTGTCATAACAATAAAGTTAAAATGTAGAGAAAACCTCATAAGGCGCGTGACCTGACTTGTATTGTTCCGACAGCTATAAGAGAGAACAACATCGAAATTGTGTGTGAAAGTTATTGTTCTTCATGTTCACTCCATAATGCTACATTTCCTGGTATAGCTTCTCTAAAATAATAATGTAACATTCTGCTGAACGCGTCTTGTCTCAAACTGACTCCAAGAGAACGAAGGACTCTTCAGCTTTCCTTGTCAGTCAACACATCACCGTATTTCAGTCGAATTGAGAATCTTTGACATGCACTTCTCTATCGCATTTTTAATTTTCTGTTGACGTCAATGGACCAGTTATAGACCGTAATTTTTGATAAATAGACAACGAATGAACAAGATACTTTGAAGGGTTAGTAGGTCTAGACCATGGTAAGTTGCAGCTACTACTATAGTGAAACGTGGCCCAACCTGATATTAAATTTAAGGCCCTAATAAAGTGATCAGTTATTATATGTAATATGATTGAGTTATATTGTAAGTGAGAACTAGACGAATTAAAATCCAATGTACTTTTTCTGAGTATACAGTGTTAAAATATGTAGCATATTAGCTAAAAAATGAATTTATTATTATAAGTTTAACTTATATATTATACTCTAAGAGTTAAATACACAAGAATTTTCAATCTATGGAACTTCTATATTTTGTTTAAAGTTAACTTAAAACGTTATAAAATCTGTCGAATTAGGACTACACATTGGTAAAAGCTTTTGAAAGTTTGCAATTCTTACTTAAAACTCTTACCCAATAAACAGATTATTAAAAATATCTATTAAAATCACGACAGTTACTTCATTATTTAATATTTTAAATTAAGCATTTGTTAAAACATATATATCAATAATCTTTTGTTTTCTTATTCTTCCACAGTAATAACCCCCACTGAACTGTAAGGGTTTAGAATACAGACAGAAGTAATTAAATTTATTATTAAAATTATTGACAGAATATTACTCCATGAATTTTTTTCTAGTGAGATAAATAATCTTACTAGAATAGTACCTATTAAGCAAGCAGAATTGTAAAAATGACGTTAGATGATGCTCCACTTCCTTTTTTCTTTTGCTATTACGTTCATAATGACCTCATCATATGCTAATCGTACACCCTAATTTGTGGAAGATATAGCTTACTCATTTAACTCGTCAAAAATCTACAAAAAAATGAATTTTTGCCCTAGCACACTATATGTTTACCCCTACCTTAAGAAAAGTCTTAAAACAAGTAGCCAATGTACACCGAAATTTAGTATCCAGCTACCATACAAACAATTACGGTAATCGAATCACGTAACTCTGAATGATAGATGCTAACACACAAGTATAACTGATAATTTTTATATTGAGATAAGACCTGAAAGGTTATTAAGTTTATCATTTACTATAAAATCTAGAAAAAAATGAAGAATTTTAAGTTTTAATCCATTCAGAAATCTTGTCTTTGTGAAAAATATTTCCACACAAAAAATCATTTTTTTTTTAATTCTTAAGCAAGTCTTCGATTTGAAGACGTTGTTTTGGAATTATAATGTATGATGTTTGTAAGATTTACTTAATACAATTGGAAACTACAATGTAAAAAAATACAAAATTAACACATGACCATGCGTCAAAGTAAACAAATTGGTGTTAATTGTATATCTACACTAAGAATATTTAAACAAAATATATGTGACAGATTCATCCATTTCAGTGGTTTAATTTATCAACAACAAATTTGTTAGAATTTTCCATACTTTTCTCAAATAGTATCAAATATACCACTTTAAACTGGCACTATCTACATAAACGTTTTTGTACATTTTTGATCTAAAAGTTTGTTTCAGAGTGTACAGATTTCTTGCTGAATCTGGAACTCATATTTTCTTAACCAGAAAAACACAAAGTGCTTCACCAAATGTATTTCTACACTGAAAGAAATACGTAGATAAGAGACATTATATATCATTAATTTCAGTAGGGAGACGAGAGTTTATTTTGGGTCTATTATAAAACAAAATGTGTAGATACTCTATGTGCATCTGTTAGATTCTGTTCTTGAAATTGTGTAAAATAGTATCAAATATAAAACAAAAGTGTAATTTAATAACGTTCCAATCAGCAGCTGATGTAGTTTCCACAAAAATGCCCAAGTTGCCCATTTAATGGAAATTGAAGAAAACTTCAACGAACTTTAATTTTTCTATCTTTTAATGAATTACTGGCCTTGAATAAACGTTTTTTTATTTTATTTTACGTGTATAAACTAAACCAAATTCTAACTAAAAGGTACTTTGTTTTTGAAATTCTCACAAACCTCCTCGAGGGCTATCTATGCTAGCCGACCCTAATTTAGCAGTGTAAGACTAGAGGGAAGGCAGCTAGTCATCACCGCCAACCGCCCACTCTTGGGCTACTCTTTTACCAGCGAATAGTGGGATTGATCGTCACGGCTGAAAGGGCGAGCATGTTTGGCGTGACGGGGATGCGAACCCGCGACCCTCAGATTACGAGTCGCACGCCTTAACACACTTGGCCATGCCAGACCAAAGCTACATAATGGGCTATCTATGCTCTGCCTACCACAGGAATCGAAACCTGATTTTTAGCGTTGTAAGTCCGCAGACATACCGCTGAGCCACTGAGGGCGATAAAAGGAAAAGTACTCAACTTGTGTTTCCACTCATTGTTTGCACAACTATAGATACTTGTACATGTACAGTATAGTAGTTCTTTCAAAAGTATTCTCTATATAAATAATCAAATTCTTAACTTATCATCCTCTTCTTTTAAACAATTTTAAAATAGTGTTACATTTTGTTACATCTGCCACAAACGTATATTAACATAGAAATTAATGATATATATTTTTTAAAGTATCAGAACATTTGTTTGTTTGTTTTTGGAATTTCGCACAAAGCTGTTCGAGGGCTATCTGTGCTAGCGGTCCCAAATTTTGCAGTGTAAGACTAGAGGGAAGGCAGCTAGCCATCAACACCCACCGCCAACTCTTGGGCTACTCTTTTACCAACGAATAGTGGGATTGACCGTCACATTATACACCCCCACGGCTTGGAGGGCGAGCATGTTTAGCGCGACCCTCGGATTACGAGTCGCACGCCTTGCGCGCTCGGCCATGCCAGGCACATTTAACAATATAATGGCCCCACAGCTGGGAGGGCGAGCATATTCAGCGCGACTCGGGCGCGAACCCGCGACCCTGAGATTACGAGCGCACGCCTGAACGCGCTAGGCCATGCCAAGCGTATCAGAACAAATAGTATGTGACAATATATTTCTCAGTTACGTTTTGGTAAGAATCTATGACAACAACCAGTGATAATAACCATCAAATATAATTTGATTTTAATGGTTAACATTTTATAAGAAATAGTTATATTTTTATAATGTCAAACTAATTGTGGGAAAAAAATGATAATTTACAATATCCTCTTCTTTCATTATTATTATATATGAAATATTACCATGATGAAGACACCATCACAACTGAAACTAAGTTGATATTTTGGTAAGATATGAGCAACGGAACTGATATTGATTATTATACTTATAGTGAAGGCTGTAGATTAGGAAAATCGAAATCCTGGAACTCAAGAAATTACATTACGCAACGAGTAATGAGGTTGGAAGAGTGCAATATGAAAACACGCAGACATCTGTTGTGAGAAAACTGAACCAGTAACAGGTGTATAACACAACACTGTATGGGTGTGAAGACATTCAAACAAAGAATTTACTCCTTTTATTTGATCATTCTGGTTTATTTCAGACCTGAGTAAAAGTTTTGAATAGAATTAGCGCTAATCATATAACTGAATATGTGTGAACTGCTCTCGTGGTTTCACAAAATAAATGTATATATATTTTTATTTTCGAATGAAGTGAAGAAGAGATATTTGCTAGATTTGGAAAATCCAGAGAAATCAGGGACAAAAAAGCTATATAAAAAATATCGTGTAAAGTTTTTCTAAACTTCTGTACGGGTGTAATGGCGCATAATTTTTTTTTAATTTTTTTCACAAAAGTACAGTCAATAAAAGTTCCAAGAACACTATTAACTTTTTTCCTGTAAATGTTCTTTGAAAGTGGTTTCACTGATTACGTTGCATCAAACAGAGAAATGAAATAAAATTATACACTATAATATAAAAGACTGAATTACATTTATAATTGGAGATTTTTGCAACCCAATTAATTTTTCTAACGACGATGACAGTCAAGAAAAAGCTCACAGAAAGTTACACTGCATGCCCCGTAGCTGAAAATGATGTAAGAAGGTGGACGTTGTGACGTGTACATCGCTCGAAGTAATGCCATCAAATCCTGTAAACCAGGACATCAGGCCTATAATTAATATCACTGAATCCTATTTCATTTTGATTGACTATGTTTTTCCTCACTTATTGTCACTGTTTCTTTTAAACTCTAAATTTTTGTGAGAATGAATTAATCAACATCTCGTACAGATTCCAACTCTCATATCATACCTCTGGGAACTGCTTCATTGACGAATGATAAGTCAACTTCACCGAACAGACACATTGTTTTAACCGAAAAACACACTGATAAATACGGAAGAGAAGTTTTTTCCCAATGTTCCATCCTCAACTAATACAGGATATATAACGACTTAAATGTTGTAGGTCTGTTTTTGGTTCTCGGTTTTGAAATTATCGCCGTTCAGATGGAGTTGAAAAATTGAATATTGTAACATTTAATATTAGTAAGACATGCTATTGATGCAAAAGGATCATTTTTATACATCAGCTAGGTCTTTGCATTGAAGCTCCATGTTTTTAGCTTAGTGTGTTATGATATTTCCTTCAGGAAATTATAACTTTCGCTTTCACTGATAATATTCAAATTCAACGTATTATTTTGTTAAATAATAAGTCAACAGGATTTAAAGCTTTAAATGATTTTGCCTGTTATACATGTATAACGAATATCAAATCAAGGTGTTTATGCAAACTGTGTAGATCATCCAATTTTAATCGTGTTTTATTTATAATATAACATTATGTGGAAATCACGATCAAATTAACATGCTATGTTAACCTTCTTGTTATCACTCTTTTTTTTGCGAAAACAACTTTATTTTATTTTTCTTAACTTTAATGTCAGCAATTATCTTATCAATTTCATTAGACTTATTATTTTTAAATAACTTATTTTCTATTACTTTTGCAACCTAATAGTGAAAGCAAGCTAACTTTACCAATATGTTATGACACATTAAAATAAATCATTTTCCATCTAGATATTTTAAAATAAATTCCATGTATTTTTGGCATTTCCATAGAAAAAGTAAAAAAGGAATTATCGTTTCCAAAAGAAGAATACTAGTAATTGTAGGAGGTTAATTACCTTTATTATTAAATAAAAATACAAAAAATATTTTATTCATTAAAGAGTAATTTTCGGACACTTGGTCCTTCCTATAATTCTCTTGAATAAAGTTAAAACCGTTAAAGAATTGAAACCAAATCAAAAGTGACTTCGTGAGACGGAGGAGATGGTCAATGTTCTTCAAATATCGTTCACGTGATAATGGGAGTGGTGTGAATTCTATTGAACGCGCATTTTTGTTTGTTTTTGAATTTCGCGCAAAGTCACACGATGGCTACTTGCGCTTGTTTGTTTTTTGGTTTGTTTTGAATTTTGCGCAAAACTACTCAAGTGCTGTCTGCGCTAGCCGTCCCTAATATAGCAGTATAAGACTAGAGGGAAGGCAACTAGTCATCACCACCCTCCGTCAACTATTGGGTTATTTTTTTACTAACGAATAGTGGGATTGAGTATCACATTATAATGCTCCCACGACTGAAAGGCTGAGCATGTTTGGTGCGACGGAGATTCGAAGCCACATTATGAATCGAGAGCCTTTACCACCTGGCCATGCCGGGCTGAGAATTTTTGTATTTAGCTAAAATAGATACACATATGTATATATGTATATATATAAGAACACACATAGTATATTATATTCAATATATAATTTATAGTTTATATATCAGCTTTATTTCAAGTTATATTTGTACATGAGTAATTATATAAAATATGAAACTTAAAATAAAATTATATATATATATAATCATATATTACATAATTTAAAATTTAAACACAGCAATGCACTGTAATTATTCCAATACAGTTTTCTGATTATTAGAGAAAAATAGCTAGTTTGAATAATTTACGTTCAAAGACTTAAATTAGTTTTCTAAACATAGAGATATTTGCTTTGAATTTATGGAAACTTTTGCCACGACCATGTGACAGTCTTTGGTGTTAATGGGCGGTTAAGCCTCGTCAGCTTCCGTTTAAACCGCACAATGGTCCAATAACTTAGTTTCGTCTGAAAAACGGTTTTTCTGAAATGATCGTGGCCGAGTGTTTCTCTTTTCCTTCTTTCAAGCTTTCCATTAGTCGCCCACTTTTGTGGTCAACAGTTGGCAACAGCGGTGTAAAAGAAATCCTTTAACCCAACATCTGGTGATTTAACCTGTGATCCCGCCAAAAAAGTATGCTACGAAATCCATCTTCCACATTGCTAGTCTTACAATTTATTTTGCCAATAAAAGGTTCAATTTATAAAATGCTTACGTTGTTAAAAATATAAATTTACAAATAGGTAAATAACTTAAGTTTAAATATTCAATATATTAAAGTTTTATTTACAGTTTAGCAAGTTTATTTGTAACTTATTTATCAAAGCTATTTAAATCATTTAATTTTAATATTAAAATGTTATTTCTTGCTTCTACAGCTTAACCAAGTACCACTTACACCATTAAAAATAACAATGGAAACTATTTTACTTCTTAGCTAATTTGTGGCTCCAAGTGAAAAAAGAAAAAATATATAAACTAAATTTATTCTGGAAAAACGCTATATAGAAGAGAGTACTTTACAGAAGATCTTTGGTAATATAACACACGTGCAAAATTAATATGCTATTTGTCTATTTTCAATCCAGCTTTGGTTCAGATAAAAATGTATTGATGGTATTCCGAGAATGGCATATATCATATAATTAAAGAGTGAATTATCAGTTTCATGGCAATGTCCATATTGCTTGTTGATACCTTGGCTGTGAATTGTTAAAACTGTAAATACCGTATCCGATACTTTATTACATTGTGTAAATAATATGGGTTACGGAAACCAATGTTAATACAAATTTAATGCATACATGTATTATTTAGAATGTTATAATATAAATTTCATTTTAAGATACGTTTTCAAATTGTTTTAACAATTCTTTGAGAATGTGATAAATTAATAGCTTCATTGCAACTTTGTAATGACTTTTAGTTTCATCAATATAAGGCCCGGCATGATCAAGCGTTTTAAGGCATGCGACTCCTAATCTGAGGATCGTGGATTCGTATCCCCGTCGCGCCAAACATGCTCGTCCTTTCACCAATAGAGGCGTTATAATGTTACGGTCAATCCCACTATTCGTTGGTAAAAGAGCAGCCCAAGAGTTAGCGGTGGGTGGTGATGACTAGCTGCCTTCCCTCTAGTCTTACACTGCTAAATTAGGGACAGCTAGTACAGATAGCTCTCGAAGAGCTTTATGCAAAATTAAAAAGACAAACAACAAACATCAATATAATAAATTAGGTTCATTTAAGAAACAAGTTAACATGAGGAATTCAAAGAATAAATTGTGTTCCTTCCGTATAACAAATGATAATAATTAAATTTGTAAAGATCAATAAACAGTACTTTTATTTGTTATTTTTATGTTTGTTTAGAGAATACGCTGATTGTTTTTGGACAGTATTGTAAGTTTTATATTCACTTCAGATTGTAATTACTGATGAAGGTAATATGACGAGATTCGCTTTTAACTTTGTCAAAATTAATTATGGGCTGATTAAAGGGAACAGCGATCAAATTTAATATGAATAATTGCAGTAACTTTGACACGACGGTAAATACATGCTGGCTAGACAATCACATAGAGTGATATGACATTCAAATTCTAAGAACTCCCACAATGTATTCATACCGGTCGTAAGTTTCATATGTCAAGAGGTGGAAATTGTCGCGAGTCTCTCAAAGATTAAGTAAACAGAGGCTGTAATGTTGTTTACTCTGAAAGAAATACCTGAATAAGTGGGAACAATAATCATTTCAATAGTAACGTTTCCTTTATTATTCTTCATAAAATAATTTAGTGATGGTTGAGTCAGATTATACGGTAAAATGTTAAAGATTTTATTGACTTGTAATTTACACCTTCGCATGCCTTTCTGAAGTACCCTTCTTAAAAGGAATCAAGTTTATTTTAACTCAAGAGATATTTTAGTTATAACATTATTACGAAAATCTCAAACTATTTTCTCTTCACAACTTAAAAAGTAGTTCACTTCAATTTGTTTCTTGGGTTAGTTATAATTTATCTGAAACTTCCGATGTTTGTTCATCAAAAAAGTTTAAATAAAAATCTTGATGAATTACAGTTGTATGTTTTACTTCTTTGAACGTTCTACATCGAGAAAACTGAGACTTAGATATTAACCACGGTGAAAAAAATGCATTTTATAAGAGCTTTAACTGTCATGGATTTTAAGAAATAATTCGTATTCCTTTCCTAACCATGTTTCAATTTCAACTGTAAATTATTAGTAACGCTAAGACATATATATCTTGAGCTCATAAGTATAAATTCAGCATAACTAACGTTTAAAAATGTTACATAATTATTATTCTTTAAAAAACCCTCTCATAAAACATATTTGTTTCGTTATCTGATATTTACTTCCACGTGTCTATATCCTTATAATTCAAATACTGTCTTAATTCACGGTAGGTCATCATTGCTATCATTATTTGTCACTTTTGTTGTAGTCTTAAAGTCCAGGAATACATCAAGATAAAACCAGTGATCCATTAGAGAGCTAACTATATTTGTTTTTCCTTGGACCGTAAGACTGGCAAGATCTATCGTGTGTATTTTTAATTGCAAAAGGAAGCCCCAACAACTACATTGAATGCAAAGAAGATTGACACACATTCGACGAAACATTTTGAATATTAATTAAACATCCTTCAAAGAAAACTAATACAACATTAAAACTTTAGTTAAAAGCATATATAAATTTTATTCACACTGAGAGGTTTGGGTAGAAATAAGATTTTATTTAAATTTACTATATTTATCTTGGGATAAAAACACAGTCTTCCTTCATGGAAACCGAATCCTTTAAAATATAAAGTTCAAAAAATATTGACAAAATGAAACTTATACTAGAAGAAATAACCATATTTTGACTCATAGATTACAGTTTCAGTCTGAACGTTCCAAAATATAAGTTTTGAAGGAAATGTTATACATTACGACTTTAAAACTCAGATATACAAATATATAATTTTTTGTTGTTCAAAAGTGCAAAAAATTACATTGTTCCAAAATGGTTCATTGGCTTGTATTACAAAAGTATATTATTATTTATCACAGATATTATATCTCTTGAACACGTAGTTTAAAATATATCTAAGTAACGTTGCCGAAATCTTAATCGAAGGAACAATTAAGAGCAAATGTCTCAGGGTTAAGTACTTTAAATGTCAATTTATAGTCCCACATTACAATTTGGTCTTTAATAATTTGTGTGTTACAGATTTATTTCAGTAAAACTGTAGATTATCACAAAGGATTGATAATTGTTTGTTTGTTTTGGAATTTCGCACAAAGCTACTCGAGGGCTATCTGTGCTAGCCGTCCCTAATTTAGCAGTGTAAGACTAGAGGGAAGGCAGCTAGTCATCACCACCCACCGCCAACTCTTGGGCTACTCTTTAACCAATGAATAGTGGGATTGACCGTCACATTATACACCCCCACGGCTGGGAGGGCGAGCATGTTTAGCGCGACGCGGGCGCGAACCCGCGACCCTTGAATTACGAGTCCCACGCCTTACGCGCTCGGCCATGCCAGGCCTAGGATTGATAATAAAGGCAGAAAATCAAATCAAGGACAGAAATGTGAAAATTTAATTCTGTCAAACAGAGTGCAACTATAAAAATGCCTAGAAGTTAGACAAATGGATGTGAGGACAAAATTTGGTATTCACTGTGGAATTAAAACATAACCAATGGCAAAGCACTCGATTCGTAATCTAAGAGTCGCGGGTTCGAAGTCCCGTCACACCGTATATGCTTGCTCCGTCAGCCGTGAAGGCATCATAATGTTACGGTCAATTCCCCTATTCATTGGCAAAAGGGTAGCCCAAGAGTTGGCGGCGTGTGGTGATGACCAGCTGCTTTCCCTCTAGTCTTGCACTGCTAAGTTATGGACGGCTAGCACAGATGACCCTCGTGTGGCTTTGCGCAAAATTCAAAACAAAACAAACCTATGATTTGCATAAAAGCATTTGTAATAATGACTGAAATAGTTAATTAGATTTTGAATCTGCAACATCGTCTTCATAAGCGGGTAAAGAGTTTAGTCCTCGATTATTGTGAGAGTAATTTATTTGTCATAACAGAAACAGCTGGTATATGAGAATTAAACAGTTATGTATGAACTTATAAAAACATAGTTCTTATAAGAACACATACACTAATCACGATTTTGTAATATGAACAATGCCTCTATATAAACATTTAAAATTAAATAAGAATAATTTTTCTTGAAGACTGATTGAGTCCTAAATATCTAGTCTTATTAAACTAATATTTTGATCTTTAAACGATAACCACTAATTTTCATATATTTAGTTTGATTGTTTCTATTTCAGAAAAGGAATTACCATTCTTTATTCAGAATAAATAAGACATTATTCCTTATTTTGAACATTTTTTACTGGTAGATTGATCTTATTGTATGTATTTTCAAGTTTTTAACAACCGGTTTCGTGAAGAAAAGAACATTGTTCTGGTAAAAGATCAAAAACTGTGTGTGAAAGTCGATCTATTTCGCATTACGGGTATTCATGCGTATATACGTGTGTATTTGTGTCTGCATGGTAAGAGAAAACTTTTGCCATTTTATCACTTTTAATAACTATAAACCACACCTATTTTCTCTCTTTGAGGTATACTAACACAGACATTCCATCGCATGCACTAAACACATATACACATATAATGGAATTACGGAGCGAAATGTCATCATGCTCTTTCACGACCTAATGCTTGGAACTCACATCACTCACGCAGCAGAGCTAAGGAGAATAAAGAATAGACTTTTAATGTTCACCTGAAGATAGCTGACGTATGACGTTCACTTTCTGTCACATATATCAAAAGAAATACTCTTTCGTGCTAGAGACTATAGCCTAATAACGTCTTCATTAATGATCACATCACTCAAATAGTTTAATAATGTAAAGCCTAGCTTACGAATTTTCTGGTATTATTGCTTTATTATACAGGATTATTTCATTTTATTGTTCAAGTTTAAGGTGCTACTTTTGCGCTCTAATAAAAGTTTTCAAACATGTAAAACAAAATTCTGAGTTTTCCTGCCAATGAAAAAACTCTTCATAAGAGGTTCAATTTAGTATATTTTTCTCGTTTCAAGTAATTTTGATTCACGTTGTTACTTGTTCTCAAAAGAGGCCTCAAAAACATTTTTATTGGTTAATTTGCCGTTTGTGTTAAAACCTATTTTTTTAGTAGTCTATGTGTAATTAACTTACAATTTCCTGAAATAGTTTGATAAACAGTAATATGTGCAGTATTCTCCAAAATATTTGCATTCTCTTTTATGTTGGTGTTATCGTCTGCATGAAATAGTTATTAAGTAAATGCCTAAGTTATGACAGAGGAGGTACCTCATACTCGAATAAACATGTTCTCAAATGTAAAGAGACCTTATTATGGTCTCTTTTATTTTAGAAAACTTTACTGGTGGAAGCCGAAAATCTACTGCCCGAGATGACCGTGTTTTTATTAAGTTAACACGTCAACGTCAAAAATGTCTTAAAACACTTTAGGATAAGAATGGCATAAACAGATTTATTCCATGGTAGTAAAAAGAACACTGAATATGGCATTGACCAGATAAGGCTATTTTACAAAAAGGGAAAAGATATTGCAAACCTATATTAACCAGAATTCACTGTTGTCATCGAGTTACTTAGGTAAGACAGCATACCAACTTAGTCAGTACACAGAAGTCATTTTTCCAGCTTGTTTAAGTTAGTGGTGAAATTCAACTTCGTTGCTTGCCTGGAGAACAAATGAGGGAAGTCTGTTTTTCCCACAGGAACCCACAATAAGAGTTGCAATACATCTTTGGTCAGCTCTTTATTAGAGAAGAAACAAAAACTGCTCTTACTGTCCTCCAGAAAAGCACAAATAGCACATCCTTGAGGTATAATACGTTAGACACGATACTTCTGTCATATGCGAGGGCAAAGTTTGATAATAACTTTGCGTTCCAGGATGACAATGCTACTGCTCACAATTTGCGTATTATACAAGATTATCTTGACCAGAAGTACGTTACAAGATTGTAACAGCCAGGAACATCTCCAGATTGTAATCCCATTGGGAGTTGTTGGGCAGAATTGAGCACGAAGATTGCCGAAAATTGCAGAACTTTTTTTGTAACATATTTGGATGAAATCACAGTATTACATCAATAACCTCATGTACAGCATGCCAAGTGGCTTTGCAAAGGTTACTATAAAACGAGGAGATCAAAGCAAGTACTGAATGTTAAATATAAATTGATGTAAGGTTACAGACGTTGTTTATAATAAATTGATGTTACATTTTGTAATTATATGTATGTGTGTGTGTGCGTGCGTGCGTGTATGTTATCGTGATAATGAAATGCTGAGTTACACATCATTCTACAAGTGTCTGATAAAATTGTTTGCTGTTCCAACATATCGTTAACGATGCTCATTAAACCTGTCTTATCAAACGAATTACGCATATAGATGTTTAAAATAACATGCATTTCTCACACTGACAGTACTAAGTATATTTTTATTCCATCATCATAATAATAATCTTATTTGTTACAAAATAAGCAAAAATTTTGGACAAGATTGCATAAAAGTAAAAATAGCTGATTATATTAAATTACCAATAATTTTAATAATAATTTACTTTATATTCAATCAAAGTGTAAGTTTGTGTTCTGATATCATTATTAACTGAATAATTTTAAAATTCCTTCCACACAATTTAGCTTTTTCGATTATATTATACATTTCCTATTCCATAAACATACACTGCTTGCCAAAATCTCAAAGTCAATGAACATAAAGAAAACATATGCATTTTACGTTGCTAGACTCAACCACTTATTATGTAGAACTTCGAAATATAAAAATAAGAAAAGGAAAAATAAAAATAAAAATCATTTTTAACATTTAAGAGAGAAAGTGTGAACACTATGAAATTAGTATAAATACTTGCTAGCCAAAAGTTTAAGACCATACCAAAAAGAAATCCTAGTAGTGAGTTGCACGGCTTTCATTGCGAATAACTTCAAACATTCGCTTTGGCATGGTCGATATAAGCGTTTGCAGAAGGCTGGCCGGAATGTTAAATCAAGTGGTGAAGATGGCTTCACGAAGATCAATCACTGTTTGGAATTGACGTCCATTTCCATAGACTTCCTTTACCATCTCTCCCCAAGCATTTTAAATGGGGTTCGGTTCGGGCGAACACTCTGGATGGTTAAAAAATCACGTTATTTGCCATGAAAAAGTCCTTTGTCCTGCAGGTATTAAGGATTGCAGCGTTGTCCTGCTGAAAGATCCAGTCATTTCCACACAAGCGAGGATTTTCAATCAATAAGTATGCTCTCTCCAACATGCCAATGCCACCAACTGCTGATTGGCGCCTCTGTATAACCTGAAGCTCGAGTGTTCCCGAGAAGGATAAAGCACCCCAGATCGTGATGGAACCTCCTCCACTGTGTCGTGTAGAAAATGTCTCCGGTGGGATATTCTTATTTTTCCAGTAACGTTGGAAGCCATATGGACCCAGTTAATTTTTTTCTCATCAGAGAACAAAACTTTGGTTCACTTTTCAACGTCTCATGTTTGGTGCTTTTCAGCAAAGTTTAACAAAGCTGTTTCGTGGTGTGGAAGGACGCGTGGCCTTTCAAGACGTTTACTGTTTTTAAAGACTTTCTCTCGTAGATGTCGTCTTATTGTTCTTGAGCTGCAACCCGTCGAATCCTCCTACTCAACGCCGGCAAAATTTTCTTTGGGGCCAACCACTTAAAATTCTCATTCCGTATCCCTCAGGGTCTTTTAAAATATTTGCAACAGTAGTTTTACTACGTCCAATCTCACCAGCGCTGGCACGTTAAGAGATACCTTGCTTTTGCAGCTGGACAATTTTGTCGCGTTCAAACTCTGTCAACTTTTTCGCCTTTGCCATGTTTTTACCCAGAGAAGATGTCAGTGGAAGATGTTGACAACGCTAATGCTTGAACACAAATGACTAAATTTCGTTACGTGTTTACCAATTAACACTTCGTTTCAGTACGGTTTTAAGCTTTTGACCAGCTAGTATTTAGGCTAATGTCATAGTGCTCAAATTTTCCCAATTAAATGCTAAAAAAGTTTTTTCCCCTTTTTTATTTTCATCTTTTGAAGCTCTACTTAAATAAGTGGTTGAGTCTAACAACGCAAAATTCATATTTTTTTCTTTATGTTCATTGGCCTTAAGATTTTGGCCAGCAGTGTATATAAACATACTCATTGATCACAGCGTTACGCCTGATTTCTGGTGAGAACTAACTTAATCAACCATGATAACAACAATTCTACCGAATAATAATACCTCGCCAGATTTCCTGTCTCCCACGGTGATCACTTTTCATCTCCATAGACCTCCAATTCAAAGTTTTCACGAGTACCTATATGAAACAATCTACTACTGTTAATAATATATTATAAATGCATTCATGTTTAAGATTATTCTGTGACTTAGGGCTAAAAAATTCTGCGTACACGTGTCTCACAGATGAGTAGATGATTAACCATCGAAAACGTAGATAAATTAGTTTGACTTTAGTCAGTGTTGTTAGACAGAACGTGGGCCATAACATCAAACATTATTTTGTGTTTTAGACTTGAGGAGTTGTTTATAAAGCAGCTATATGAAATTAGTTCATACTTTAATTTTAAATAACAATAACTCAATCTATATATTTATGGCTCTAAAGTAAACTAACATTGATTTTATAACTCCTTTATTGTTCTTTGTTTGTTTAGAATTAAGCATAAAACTTTACAATGAGCTACCTGTGTTTTGCCCATTACGAGTATCGAAACGCGGTTTTTGGCTGTGTGAGTCTGCAGACATACTGCTGTGCTACTGGAAGAATATTCATAATTGTAAACCCTTATACAGTTGAAGCAGTATTTAATCTGAGGGTTGCGGGTTCGAATCTCTGTCGCACTAAACATGCTCGCCCTTTCAGCCATGGGGCGATATAATGTGACGGTTATTCGCACTATTCGTTGATAAAAGAGCAGCACAAGAATTGGTTGTGGGTAGTGATGACCAGCTGCCTTTCCTCCAGTCTTACACAACTAAAGTACGGATGGCTAGCGCAGATAGCCCTCGTGTAGCTTTGCGCGAAATTAAAAAAACAGTATTGTTTAGTTTAGTGGTTATTGCAAAATTTAAAAAAAAATTTTAAAACGTACTAAAAATTCCTATCTTCGTCGATAGTCAAATTATAACGACTTACATTAAATTTTTATAATGTCAACGCCACTTACGTAAATAAAGTATATGAAATTTTGAAAGTGAATTTCGATAAATCACTGATACTGTTATTTTATACAAAAAAAGAGTGTGATTTGTTTTGAATTTCGCACAAAGCTACACGAGGGCTATCTGCGCTAACGTCACTCATTTAGAAGTGTAAGACTAGTTAGTCATCATCACCCACCTTGGGTTACTATTTTATCAACAAATAGTGTCATTGACCGCCACAATATAACGTCCCCACGTCTAAAAGGGCGAGCATGTTTGGTGTGACGGGAATTCGAACCCGCAACCCTCAGATTACGAGTCAATTACCTTAACCACCTGGCCATGCCGGGTCAAAAAAAAATGAAAGAAATAGGTGTGATCAAGACATCTCAAACGCTGGGACTATTCATATACTGACAATTTTTTTAGCTAATATGTCATCTCTTCTCTGAATAAGTAATCATTTTACTGACAAAGCATCTTTTGCCTTACTGAGAAAAATTGAAATTTTTTATTGGTGTGTCATTAAATAAGATATTCAGGTGTGTTTATAAGGTACTTTTATATTTGTCAAAAAAAGACATTGTGACTAAATAACATAATTCTAACAAACCTCAAGTTTGTTTTCTAGATTTCAAGATTATTTGCCATATTGAAAGCTGTGAAGTGGAAAACTACAATTATATTGCTTTAAAGTTTATGTATTTTCGTCGTGAATTATTTTTGTTATTCAGTTTATCCAAATAGATCACATGATAATAGTTTATTTTGAAACGTTTCGATAAGAAGTAACGGTTAATATAAAGTACACAAAAGTGTTTTTATAGCTTTACACTTTGTTTTATGTATCGAAATTGTATACGTTTCCTATGACTTTTTTACACTACGAGTACGTATTTAATCAATAGTTTTCACTCTGGTTCTATCCATTTCTTGAAATGTTGGAGATATTGTTTATAACTAAAAGATAATATTTTATTTTCATAACCTGATTTTCAAACTTAAATATATCAACAATTTTTATTTATGTTTGAGGATAGGCAGACAGAAATTCCAAAGTTCTTCAAAGATGCGGAGCTTTTCAATAACACACGTACACACAAAAAATATTTGTCTACAAGTCTGTAGAGGTTACAACAAGAGGTTCATTTTACTGTATTGATTCCTA
>VWRL01001358.1:0-41613 GCA_011833715.1 Carcinoscorpius rotundicauda
TTAGGAGTCGTACCCTTTAAAGCGCTTGGCCATGTCGTGCCACCTCATCACACCTAAAAATATCTCTACCTATAATTACTCTATTTGAAAAAAAATATTCTAGGTACTTTTCTGAGCATCAAAGAGATAGGTTTTCATTCTATCATTTACAAGAAGATCACACTGTAATTCATATTATAAAATTATTTATTCTAAATATTTCAATAAAACAAACTCGAAGCAAATAGCAGTGAATCCTTTCTCCTTTATAAACTCATTATTCAGAACACTAGGAGCTTCAAGCACAGAAATCCAAAATACGACCACAGTTGGTGTTATTAAGTACAATGTTACACAAAGGATCATCTCGGCTCTGCCAACCACGGGTATCGAAACCCTATTTCTCAGACATACCACTGTTCTACCGTATAAAGGGCGTCCAAAATAAACCTTTGTAGTTATGCATGATATAAAATATGGGCACAATCATAAATTTCAATCAACTGATAATTTAAACACCTTTTGCAAATTACTTTCTTTAAAAAATAGCCTATCTTTAAAAAGATAGCCCTCGAGTAGCTTTGTGCGATATTCCAAAATAAACAAACAAAAAATGTGTTACCTTTTGTAATATTCTATTTTATTAACTGTTATAAAACAAACATTTTTAACGCAAGTAAAGCTTTATATAAACACAATAATTTCTTTCTTTGGTGCCTCTTGCCCAACTTACATTAACCTCTTCAAAAGAGCGATGTTCCAAGTATTACGTTAAACAGTATTTTATCTACTTGAGATCGTGCTTCGCATAAAGTATTCCGTTGCTCAAACTTCTATTGTAACAAACGTCGTCGAAAATAAATAATACATCAAATACTTTTAACGAAATTTGTACAGTTTGCATACATTGATTTCAAAGACTAGTGTTTAAGGAGATCAGAGGAACAAATGTACCTTAGAATTGCCTAATGATCTTGACAAATGTCTTGATTCTAGTTTTTCTTTCAACAAAACAGTTCCATATTTTAAAGTTTTGACAGTGAGTTTACGAAAAGAATCAGAAAATATGTACAGCTTCATCGCAATAAAGTTTTCTTGCATACGAAGATTATCTTTCGTAACTAGTGTTGAACTATGTGGATAGAACTATGCGTAAAAATTTTGCTTCGATCTGAGTAGATATTTCGTTTAAGTCCATTTCTGTCCTAAACACCACTGAGTAAATTTTCTGGTTCCAAAGAAGATATTCGAGGCTTCTTTCTTTGAAATATGTCCTTTACTCAATGCCGTTTCATTATCTACCAATAGGAATATTTTTTTCTAAAAAGTTTTAGAAATTCCTTTGACCACAAGTTTAATAGTGGTGTTGTTATCGGATGGTCAGATATTAGCTGTAAGCCAAATATACAGGTGATGACATATACCGATGTCACCGTGACTATGCGTAATTCGTTCAAAATAGTGTGGTTACTCCTGTGTACAATATGATTCATGGTAACCACAGACAGCTGAAGCCAATAAATCTTGTAGTAAAATGATAAGAAACTGATCTGTGTCTAAATACACTGAATAATTTAAATATTTTTTTAAAGAATTAGTCAAAAATCACAACTGAATCGTATTTGCAATTAGTTATTAATTATAAGTAGTTAAAGACATTATTAAATAACTAAATATCATGAGTTAAAAACGTTTTATATTATGTACTGTTTGTTTGTTTTTGAATTTCGCACAAAGCAACTCGAGGGCTATCTATGCTAGCCGTCCCTAATTTAGCAGTTTAAGACTAGAGGGAAGGCAGCTAGTCATCACCACCCACCGCCAACTCTTGGGCTACTCTTTTACCAACGAACAGCGGGATTGACCGTCACATTATACACCCCCACGGCTGGGAGGGCGAGCATGTTTAGCGCGACGCGGGCACGAACCCGCGACCCTCGGATTACGAGTCACACGCCTTACGCGCTCGGCCATGCCAGGCCTATTATGTACTGTTAACGGTGAGTAGATTAACCCTAGCGTCTAGAATAGCACCCTCTCTTTAATTTTCGCTAAACCTTTTAGCATAAATATGCAATAAAAAAGCGAATACATACTTTAAACGTTTTGTTTATCACAGCTATAGGGATATATTAATAAAATGTCTATTTACATAACAATACTTTAGTTTATAAATTGTAATAACAATAATTCTTTTAATTGATCAGGTCCTAAGGGCTGCAGTTAATTTTTAAAAAGCATTACAAATAGAGCACAAGAAATACACATCTACTGTACTTTTTATTTTTATAAAACAAATACGATTTACAAGAGTCCAGGTATATGTTTGTAATTTCTGTACATTTTTCACACTGTCACCATTTTTGTCATTGTTCATTGTACATTTTGCTTTTTGTACCGTTCCTTGTTTTTTCAATAAACACAAATTGGCCTACGCTTGCTGACAAGGACATACTTAATATTTAGATCAATATCTACATGATACCTTCGGAACACTATATCTTCTTTTCTTTCAATACTTCAGTTAGAAACTATATGGCAACTAATTGTACGTTTAAATATTCTAACTGATGAATTTGTGGTATTTTTAATTTGAATATTATTTTAGTATTTTTTTATATTTATTCTTTTGAAGTATACCTAAACTTTTCACATACGAAATAAAAAAATTTCATCTGCAACGTTTAATGATTTTTAATCACTCGAGTTAACGTCCTATTATAACCAATTAGTTTATTTATTTCACAATAAAGTTTAAATTACTAAAATAAATAAAACTCTAGTAAGCCAGGTGGTTTTTCGTGGAACTGTAATGCTGTTTTATATAATGGCAGCTCTACAAAACAGGTCTTCAGGGATACAACAATTTTCTGTAATGATTAGAACGTCACAGTGTATAAATTATATAAATTTCAAAACATAAGTATATTAAAATTGTTTTTCGTTTACAATATTAAGAAAAACGGTGATGAATTTAAGCCACATGCCTTTTAGCAAATATACAACTCCAGTCATGTTAAATGTTATCATACAATGGTCAAGCAATAATGAAAAAAAAACAAGATATTATAAACGACACATACACTGGTAAAATTCACGATAAAAAATGTAATATTATTTAAAGCTATGGATGAAAGAATTGAAAAAATAAATTTTTCTATTCAAGAAAAGTACACAGGTAAGAAACTTTAGAAATACATAAAACTCATAGCACTAGTAATTTTTTATCGTTTTTTATTAACTTTTTCTGAATTCACAGTAAAACTGTATTTTTTCTAAATGTGCCTTTTGCACTGTTTTAACAGGTGGCAAATGAACAAGGAGTGTTAAAATACAATTATTTTTACACAAGGTAATTTACTAAATAAATGGAGGTGCAGAATACTCAGACAAATGTGGCATCAATGTTAATGCTTCTGCAATGTTTCCCAAGTTAAATAACTTGTTTATTTTTATATTTTCACATGGGACCTTTCATATCATTTGGCTCCTTTTGTCAACATCAAATCTATATATGACTGATCCTTATATTCTAAATTGTTTTTGTACACGTAAAATGCTTTGATTAGATGTCTCAATACTTCTTGGTGTTCTAACTATCTGGAAAGATACACATTTATGTACATCTACAAGAAAACAATCCATATTTAAAAAAAACACTTGTGTATGTATTCTGATTACTTCTTCATGTTTGAAGATTAGTATTAATGTACATATTCAAGAAATTAAAATGATCTGTATAATATACAAAATAATTAAAAATGAAATGAAAGCCTTAATGACCTCTTGTTCATGCTCAAAGCTGAAGATAAATGAGTACATGTTAACAGATCCTCATAATTATTGTGTAAAAAGAGGAAATATTCTCTCTCTCTCTCTTGGACAGTCAGTGAACTGCATCAGACAAATTCATACAACTGAGGTAAGTTACTAAACAAGCTTCTAGCTTTCCAATGAAAAGGACAACGAATTGCGCATTTTGATTTTTTAACCCTCAGATTATTGGCTTGCTGTTACACAATTCACTCTCAGTGGGGTCTGTGTATTTTTCTGCATGAAGATTCACAATGCTTTTGCCTATTATAACATTCAATGAAAAGAACTCACCAGAATAAAGCAATCAAAATCACTCATTTATAGAAAATAAAAAGTGAAATCACAGCAGTAATTCAATCTATCATAATTCCCTGTTTGACTCAAAAGTTGGAAATCGTGATCTTCCAATACATCCTAACTTCTTTATGAGTTCTTTGATATTTAACCATTCCTTAATATCTTCAAGCCACATGAATCACTACTAAACTTCTAAGACAACTAAAGATATTTTGTTACTTGTATTTTGCACACGTTCAGTAATTACCATTTTTCAACTAGCTATGTTCTTCATGAAATAGCTTTCACAAGTAATTCTGAGGATTTTCTGTATTTGAGATCCTGCTTTTACTGCTTATTTCCAGCATTCTGCAATAGCACCAAATGTCTACTGCATTGACTCTTCTTGATCTAATATTCAAAATTATTATAAGTTGTCATGCTAATAATAGTTGACTCAAAACCAATGTAGTGAAATATATAGGTCACTCCCACAACGTTTTTTGTTTTTTGCCTTGAATAGCACAGTTCCATTGATGCTTTAAAGTATTTTTCTGACATAAACATGTCTAACACAGCTAATGGGTCTCTATTACATTTAAATCTGATCAAACATCATCTTTGTAGCACACAGAAACCACATGTGATCCAAGCTGAGACATATGCAGGTGGGTCATTCTTTGTCAGAAAGGACCTAAAGATGATGGATGGCCATGTCAAGAATATCATAGTGTAGGTCATTATATAACCTACCTTCTATTTGTCAGAGATAAATAGTAAAATAAATTGAAATATTGGAGGCATTTGTTCATATCTTTTGTATGAATTTATGTTAGTTGGCAACAAATATAAAATAAAGTACCCACAATCAATTTGAAGGAAAATATGTTCATATTGCCAATGGCATTTATAAACCACACTTATAATCCCAGGTAATTTTTAAAAGTTTTACTGTGCTGCTTGTAAAAGTAAACTAATATATTCTCGAAATTTTAGAAATAAAAAGAGGTTCAGTGAAACTGAAATAAAAAGTATTTTTGGCATTCTTAACTGAACTTTCTTAACACTATGTAACAAAATTTTTACTTTTTCTTGTTTCTGGGCAGAAAGTGTTATTTCTCAATTGCTTATGCCTAAAGTAAATGGAAAAGAAAACTATTTTTCTCTTCAAATTTTTCATTCGTGAGCTGGGTAATGAAAGTTTTAAATTTACCCATTTTCCAGAACATTCCAGGTAGATTCAATGCTGAGTGGCTGAGAGTTTTCTCAAACTTACAATAATTTAACAACTTTTTAGAATGTTTTAGAACTTACAAGAACTTACTAGAATGTTGTAGAACTTGAGACAATTTTTAAGAACAATTTAGAATTTTCTAGAACTTTCCATAGTAATACAGGGTGGTCGCTAGAAAAGCGGAATATTTGAGGGTCAGATGAGATCATGAATAAAATACGTGCTAACTCATTTCTATTTTGATTTCTTTACATCATGAATAAAATACATGATTTTAATATCATAAAATGCATTTTGAGCATCTATGAGTGTAATATAACATATGCATTTAAAAAACTTTGTAAAAGTTATTCTTTGTAAAAATAAATAGCTGTTTGACAAATTTTCCGCTTTTCTAGCGACCACCCTGTATATATATATATTCAAGGGCTCACCACTCACCACTTCAGTTTAGTTCTAGCTGCCCGAGTGAACACACAGACCAATCTGATTTTATTAGAGATGGCATCAAGAAGCTGGAAGCATTCTCCAGATAAATTCTGCCATGTATGTGGCTAATTTATCGAGACAAGAGCGAAAAATTACTCTGTAACAACATCTGCTAAAATGTGTGAAGCCTACATGGCATATTTCGGCTTGCCTGTCGGGGATCAAGACAAACCCTTTTACCTGTGAGCACTGCAAAAAACTCTAGAAGGTAAGACAAACAATTTTTGCTTGCTTGAATAGTAAGATTTTACATTATCAGAGGTAACCAATAATTTCAAATGACTGAGCGTAATGATTGTAGACAAAGCCCTTTCACAGTTTTAATCATTTTAGATTTATCAGAAACAATACAATCTAGTGAAAGAGGCATCTTTTTTCCCATCGTGTGAACGATCGCATCGGTGTTTGTTTGCCGCTTAGAAAACGAGAAATACCCATCTACGCGAGCGCTAATTGGCTGACAAGCACTGATGACGTATATATGGAATCCCCTCACGTACCCAGTATGGAGAAGCAACGCACTCAAACTATTGGTAGAGGTCGGAGATACAAATATTTTTATTACTTCAAGCACAAACATGATTATTACAAGAGCAGTTGGACTATGTTTTCTATTTATTATCGAAATTTATTTGTATCTCACTATGAATTTTCTTTTCACCCCATTCAAGCCTTGGGGGGATTTGTTTGTTTTGGAATTTCGCATAAAGCTACTCGAGGGTTATCTGTGCTTGCCGTCCCTAATTTAGCATTGTAAGATCTAGTCTTAGGGAAGGCAGCTAGTCATCACCACCCACCGCCAACACTTGGGCTACTCTTTTACCAACGAATAGTGGGATTAACCTGACATTATAACGGCCCCACGGCTGGGAGGACGAGCATGCCTGGCACGACACGGGCGCGAACCCGCGACGCTCAGATTACGAAGCGCACGCATTAACACGCTAGGCCCCCTAGGGGAATAATTTATCACTTTATTGTATAGGCCTATATAATATATAATAATTCCGTACACCTCAAAAAGAAATACAACAGTGTTAAGACCTTGCTAGAAGCCTTGAAGTATGATGAGTATGGCTGGGAGGTTATTAGAAACTTCAAAATGGTGGCATTCCTGATGGGTCTCCAAGGAGGCCTTGCCGAGTTTCCCTGTTATCTTTGCCATTGGGACAGCAGGGACACTGCAGCGCTCTACAACAGAGAGCACTGGCCACAACGGACCGAGTTCTCTGTGGGGAGGCACAATGTCAAGAGCTAGCCACTAGTGGACCTCCAGAAGGTGTTTTTTCCACCATTGCACGTAAAACTGGGTCAAATGAAACAACTTGTCACAGCCTTCAAGTACCTCCAAGATTTCTTTCGTAAGCTGTCTGAGGCAGAGGTCAAAACTGGTGTTGCAGGTGAACCACAAATAAAGAAGATCCTGAAGTGCACAGAATTCCCCAAGGAGATCAGTAGGAAGGAAAAATAAGCTTGGGGCAGCTTTGTAAGTGTGGTTTGGGGCTTCTTGGACAATCACAAGGATGAATATTATGTGGAACCAGTTGAGGCTCTGGTGAAGAACTACAGCAAAATGGGCTGCAGGATGTTCCTGAAAGTATATATTCTTGATGCTCATCTTGATAAATTCAAGGAGGACATGGGAGCATACTTAGAGGAGCAAGGCAACCACTTCCACCAAGATATACTGGACTTTGAACACTGCTGCTAAGGAGCATGTAATGAAAACATGATGGGAGACTATATTTTGGAGCTAATACATGAAATTGATTTACATTACAGTTGCAAATTTCAAAAACTACTCACTTCTAAACATTTTTTTATATCTTTAGTATAAATATATGTAAATCTTGATTCATATGTTATTTTATTCAGACCTTATGTAAATGAAAATGTGCAAATTTGCCCATTTTTATAAAGAAAATAGATTATTTTTTAAATTTCATTATCTAGATCAGAAAAGCAAAGTTTGAAGGGAATAATGGCCATTTTCTGTACTTTTATAACATAAGCAATAAAGAAATAACTCATACTATCCAGAAACACAGTTTGTGTTATTGAGTGTAATGCAATCAAAATGCACAAATATTAAAAAGGAAACAATAAATATGTTTATGTATAAGATATGTTTTCATTTTAAATCTTTTATTAGTAAGCACCCATTCTACTTCAAAATTTAATTAAATATATATTTTTTCTTTTTCTCTTCAGTTTTTTAACTAATAAAGTTTACACAGTATTGAAGAAAAACCATAAAAACATATATCAAACCAAATGGTAAAAATCCTATTTAATACTATTTATTATTGTATAAAATGATCTGAAATATGCAGTTAACTACATTTCTAACAATGTAACAACACATTAAGTAAATTTACTAACAGACTTAGACAGAGGAGCCCACTGTAATCTCCCTTTTGTTATTATAGCTTCACTGCTCTGAGAGTCAAGATAGTTTACCTAGAAAACAAGACAAAGTAAAAATTTAATATCTAACAAAACTATTTTTTAAAAAATTACCATAAGTTTTACATTTTAAAATTAAAATTAAATTGAAAGAAGTGCTTATCTTTGAAATACAGAAGTTCTACTTTCACACCATAAGTTAGATTTCTTTAAAACTAAGAGCTATGGTGAAAATTCAATTGTGGGATGACAATGAGGGAGTGATTTAAAAAACAAACAAAAAACTACTGTTTGCAGTTCATTTTAATTCTATGAATGTAAAATTCCAAAAAGGTAGGCTTTCCTATAAAATACTAAAAGCCAAAATACCCACACTGTTAGGTAGATGAGAACCAATTAACAATAACTACAAATCAGAAATGTAAGCTATCTAGACTTGAAAAGAAAACTATAGCCAAGAAGTGTGAGAGCAAAATTCAGAATGAGAAATGAACTGGTGTCCAGGAAGGAGAAGAAAAATAAAGCTTTACAAAAAAAAAAATAGCTATAGGGCACTCATAAGTTATTTTCCTACACTAAAAATATATTTTCAATAGGTGCTTACAACCTCTCACATAATAGCTTTTCTTGTTCAGTGCTGCTCTTTATAAATATATTTGCATGCTATGAGCCTTTAAACTCCCACAATCAATGTTTTTTTACTACTGCATCTTCACATTTAAATTATCACGAGACAATAATTGACCAAAAGGGATGGAATAAACTCTCCTAACACATTACTCCCTCAATTCTTGTTAACTGTCACTTCAAGATTAGGCAGAAATTAATTACAAGTAGGGGAAGAAATGGTGGGGATTGTGAGAGGAGGTAAGTAGATGTATATTTTCAGTGTATAAGAATAACTTTTCATACAGTACCTTACCTCCTCTTACATAATAACTAGAATCCCACACTAAATCAGTGGAGCAACCAGTGCAAAGAACATTATAAATAAGCATCTTTCAAAAGCATGTTACTAGCCCCTAAAGTGATGGTTCTGAGGCATCAGGAGTTGGCCACTTTTATGCACCATTCTAAACAACTTAATGATTGTTCTGTCATTCCTGCTCAAGATTTGACTACAAATAGCAGTGAGGATTTAGACAGCAACTTCCCATCTCCTGAAAACACCTCACAGTTGCATGCCATTTTTTGCATCAAGTGGTGTTTTGGGGTATTGCCAACTCATAGAAACTAGGGTAGACTCTGTATACTTCTCTTTCTTCCTCTTATTTATCCCAGTACTGTGTTCCAATTCTTGCCTTTCAGATTCCTCCTTCCATTCCCTTGCTGGTTCCAGCTTCTTAGGCTCACTGTTGGTTCATTCATAATTTCTGGGTGACTCTGTTTTTGTGTTAGGGCCAGTAGAAGCTGTTGTTCCTGTATCAAAGTATTTAATTGTGAATTCTTGAGTTCTGATCCTCCATCCCATTTTGTGCTTGCCTTTTTAGAAGGGTGCCATTGAACAAAGGGATTCTCCTTAATGCGAGTTTTATTCCCATTTCTTTGTTGTTCCCAAAAAGACTGGGAATTGTCATCTGGTTATTGATTTATAATCTCTCGACCACTTTTTAGACCTTCTCCAGTTCATCACAGAATAGTATTTGTTCTTTTCTTGTGCTCTCACTGCATGTTTATGAATGACAAAGGTCAGTGCATTAAGTAATCTGTTGCTTGCTCATCTTCTTCATCCATATGCATTTGTTTCCACCATCATATCGATGTTTAGTTATATTTAGCCATCTCACAAACAGACTCTGCCCTTCATATTCAGTTTCTTCTCCAGGAAGCATCCAGAGTAGGTTTGCTTGTCAAAGTGGAGAGGTCTTTCCTCACACTCAATATTTAGTTCACTGGAATACTGTTCAATTCCTTTATCATTTAGGCTCACCTTCTTTTCAGTTGAAGGCTATACAATGTCTCATTCCCAGGATCTACTCATTTCTTTCTTCTTCTGTATGAGAGGTTCTTGCTTTTTTTTTTTTTGAGATGGGGGTTAAGATGGGCTTCTCTTGTAGCCTTCATTCCTTTTAGTCAGGTCTACATGCATCATTTTTAGTAAGTTTTGTTCAATCAATGAAGTCTTGTTTGTGGTCCTTTGTATCCCTCTTTCATCCTTTCTTCCTTCTCACAGACTAATTTTACCTGGTGGTTAGATTGAGACAACACCACCATTACTGTTTCTCTGTTTCTTTCTCATTTGGAATATCACCTTTATAAGGATGCTTCTCTTTCCATTTGGGGGCATATCTTGATACTCAAGAAGTTTCAGGCAATAGACTGTTTCCAACTCCTCTTTTCATTAATAATCTCATAGAACTTCTTGTAGGTTGTCAGGTTTAGCTTAATTTCTTGCAAACTCTTCAGGGTCAGTTGGTGATTATACTCTCTGATGGTTCCATGGTAGTCTTGTATATCTCCAGGCAAGGGGGCACTCTGTCAAAAGACCTCTGTTTTCAAACATTGGTTCTTCTTTATTGAGCCCACAGCCATTGAAACACTTTGTTTCCCCAAATCTGTTTATGGATTATTTATCATATTCTGACAGGATTCTTCTGATGTGGTGATATTTAGATCCTCAAGTGGAGTGTCTGAGATTTGAATGCATTTTCCACTCATTTTAATACTTTTTTATTTTGATCTTATGTTCCTCATCCTTTGTTCGGGGCAATAGCTTCTTTCAGTTGGGATTGGACAGGTCTGTTCTTATATGCTACCATGTGTTCTTTTCATCATTTGGACCACTCTCCATTGTGTTCTGTTGGTGGTTTCATGTTGGCTGGCTCAGACATGGTTTCCATTTCAGCACTGGCCCCTGGTATTTCCTCTTCTTTCTTTATCTCTAAGATTTTTACATCAGCCCTAGCAAGGTGTGTATCATCCTACACTTCATGATGACAAGAAACCCACTTGAAGAAAAAAATGTATCTCAAGACAGCTGGTATGGGTATTAAAACTTTTATTAAAATAAAGTAGATAACAATTAATGACCTTCTGAAGTCATCTTCAGGTTAGCAAAGAAAGAGTTTGCAACTGACTGTAGCGTTACAGTTAGATGTTAGATAATTAGCTAGTATAGGTATAAAGCTGTTACTTTATACTGGTTTTAGTTATCATATAAGTAAGGCTTCTTTGATTTTTCATTTGTTTATATTTGTTTCCCTATTTATGATCTTGGTGTTTTCTGTTGTTTCTTTGAGTTGGTTTTCAAAAACTGGTGAAGTTTTTCTTTTTCTTTAAATCTGGTTTCCATTTTTTTACTTGTTTCTCCAATATAAAAGTCATGGCTGTTGTTGTATTGTATGTTACAAATAATGTTGGTGTTGTGATTGTCAGTGTAGTTTTTACGTAGTATGACCTTTCAGTTTTGTACCTGGTTTTTTAAAATAAATTTGGTGTTTACTGAAATGCCAAGTTTTGTTAAGTTTTTTGCAAATGTTGGTTATTTTTTTGCTGATGTCAGGAAAATCTGGTATGCAGCAGTGTAAGGATTTTGTAGTTTTGTTTATCTTGGGGTTTATTATTGTTGATTGTGTTGTTGATCTAAGTCTGTGCATATCAGTTTTTCAACAGTCTTTGGAGGAATTTGTTGATATTGATGAAGTGTTGTTTTGTTGATTTCATCATTAATTTTATCTGGTGAGCATATGTTTGTAGCTGTGTTTGTTTTCTCAATATGTTGAGTTTTTGTTTTGTGCTGAATCCCAGGGAATGCATAGTCCAGTATGGGTGATTTTTCTGTGGATTTCTGTTTTAAATTGTGTATTGGTTCTTGTGATCTTGAGGTTGAGAAATGCTGTTTGGTTAGTTTTTCGTGTTTACAGGTGAACTTAATGTTAAGGTGTATAGAGTTAATGTGGTTGAGAAACTAAGTGTGTATTTTGTGGATGTGAATCCAGCAATTGTATCATCAATATACAGGTACAAGTGATGGATGTAAGGCTGAAATGATTACTTAAGATTCAGTCTGTATCATAAAAATGTTGGCTAGAACTGGCATTCAATCTAAAGGGTCATGCACTGTGCTCCTCTTTCGCCAAGTAGAGTTATGAGAGTACACCCTGGTGGTTAGTTTTTAAGATGACTTTGTCAACGGTAAGTGAACTTGATGAAGAGCCAAATATTCCTATTTAGTTTTAGTTTAATTTAAGCAATATTATCTATGTAATCTTATTTCAAACTTTCCATTTGTCTATACGTATTGATATGACTGAATATTTTTGTTTTACTTTTAAATAAACAATATTAGTATGAAATATTCCATATTCTACATTTGTAAATAGCATAAACTTTAAAGTGCATAGGTTGTGAGTCTAGCTATACAAGTAGTAGGTTACTCCTGAAGAAAATCTTGTGGGAGTGAAATATATATAACCTTAATTATTCTAAAATATAGTACACAAATTAATCATAACACAAGATGGACATTGTAATCATAGGTTTTAATCTCTGCTTCACTTTTCAAATGATGTTTTCTTCTTTTAATTGTACTTTTTTATATTTATTTATGTTCTTTATCTTTCATTATATGAATTTAAAAATGAGTTCACTATAATTTTACACTTCACACACATCATCACATTAGGTATTATGGTCTATCATTAAAATAAACATTGCTGTCTGCATAACCTTGTTCTATACTTTCCATTTCTTTTGAGAACTTTTTCCCTCAGAAGAACTATCATACAATTTAACTTGAACAGAAAGTTGTGAATGTTTGTCAACATTTTGTGCTGTGGCATTAGTAATGGATTCTTTATAAATTGCATCATAAGATTTAGACTGTGATGAACGTCTGGGAACTAGACTGACTTCACTTTCACCCTTAGAAAAACTATCATGCAATTTTAACTTAGAAGAATGCCTGTTGTGAATGCCTGTCAGTATCTTGTGTTGTGGCACTAGCAACAGATTCTTTAGAAACTGCATCAAGAGAAATATAATGGGATGAATGTTTGGATTCTTGACTGACTTCACTTTTATATTTAGAACTATCGTGGAATTTAACCTGATCAGAAAGTTTTGTATGTGTCTCAATATCTTGTGCTGTGCTACTAGCAATAGATTCTTTAGAAGTTATACCATGAGCTATAAAGCAGCATGAAAGTTTTGGGACTTTACTGTAATCACTTTTATCTCTAGAAGAACTATTACACAATTTAACTTGAGTAGAAAGTTGTGAATTCCACTCAGTATGTTGTGCTGTATCACTATGAATAGATTCTTTGGAAAATATGCCATAAGATATAAACTGGGATGGGTGTTTGGGGTCTTGACTGACTTCACTTTTATCTTTAGAAGAACTATCATACAATTCAACTTGAGCAGAAAGTTGTGAATGTTTGTCAACTTCTTGTGCTGTGCTACCAGGAATAGATTCTTTAGAAATAAACTGGGATGAATGTTTGGGGACGTATTTAACGTGGTGAGGGGACCTACCAGGGAAGGTTCTGTTCTGTCTGGTTACCTTCTCTGGGATCTAAACATCCACCCACGTGTTTGCCGTGCGTGGCGACCCGTGAAGGGGAGGAGAGGATCCTGGTGGTTGAGGGGTCCAACCCTAACACACCACTTTGGCCTCGAATTCCTGTAGACGGGCGGCCCTTGGGTGGCCCACCTTGGGTCAATCGGCTGGTCCACCTGGGCTAGAGCCAATCAAGTACCAGTGTTGGAAGTTCTCAACGGGTGTTGTGGACGTTGTGCCTGATGCTGGTGTTTGGGTATAGTGCTCACGAAACCCTGGCGTTGCTGCATTGTCCTTGCATGACTTGTAGGGCTCCGTGGTGGGTGGGGTCAGTGAGTACCGAAACTTTTTCTCTTTCCTATGGATCCTACAAAAAATTTAAATAAAATTGTAAAAAAACAGTCAATCGGTAAGCGACCACGTCTTGAATACTCAGAACAGCAATCTTCAACATCAGTAACACACGTACCTCATTTTCCGATATTGCATTCTCTTTCGGAAAAACCTTTAGGGCAAATGTCCCCTTTTTTATTCAAAAGGGATCTGGTGACATATTGGTTGAAACATCCACATCCCAACAGAGTGAACTCCTCTTGAAATCAAAGGCAATTGGGGATATACCTATTGAGGTTACACCCCATGCTACTTTGAATTCTTCACGAGGAGTTATTGTTGAAAGGGATTTGAAGAATGTTCCCGAATCAGAGATTCTCGCTGGTCTCTCCACTCAAGGAGTTTCTGCAGTGAGGCGCATCTCCACTCGCAAAGATGGAGTTACACTGCCAACAAATACCCTCGTTTTAACATTTACTTCACCACGTGCACCCCCCACCATCAAAGCAGGTTATCTCATTTGCAGGGTTCGGCCATACATTCCAAACCCTCTTCAATGTTTCCAATGTCAGAGTTTCGGCCTCTCAAAGACATCTTGTCGTGGTTCCCTGTCATGTGCTCGTTGTGGAGGCAAGGACCACGATGCCTATGACTGTGACATGAACCCACATTGCGTCATCTGCAATGGTTCTCACCCCTCTTACTTTCATTCTTGCCCAAAATGGTTGGAGCAAAAAGAAGTGCAGCGTTTGAAAACGACACATAACATTAGTTATCCTGAGGCTCGGAAATTGCTGTCCACAATCCCACCTCGGACACATGCTGCTGCACTCCATTCCACAACTACAGTGGAAGTGCAGACAGATCTCTCTGTGCCTCCAAGAGAATCGTCTTCAAAACAAATGAAAAGCCTTTTGACCTCCGTGGTTAAAAAAGTAGATGCATCGACTTCCACACCCATCTCTGTTCCTCCCATACTTTCCAACAAACCTCAAGATTCACGTCCTTCAGTCTCAAATACAGGCATTTCTTCTGATATATCATTTTAAATTACTATAAACTGTGTGATTTACTTCAGTGTTACAACTATGATAAGACAGTTTGAATTTTTTTTTTCTTTTTATAGCCATTTGTAGTTCAGATTGCATAACTTTTCATGTTTAATTTATATAACAATAAAATGAGGAAAATAACTGACATTTGTTTATAACAGTAGTTTTATCTTGTTTTAGCAAGTTAGTATTTGTGAACGTACAAAACATAAATGTTAAACATTATTTAAAGGTATTGTCTGCTCTATATTACCTTTCTCACTATTTGGGACAATGCTTGAGATATATTTCGTAGTTTCGAGAAAACGTTTATCAGATACATGAAACCAATTTCATAATTTACAATCTTCATATAAACACTTATTTGGTTTTAATCATATTATAGTAAAATGATTGTTACATAAAGAATAAATTATGTATTTTTAAAATGGTTATTAACTGATTATTGTTATTAAAACATTTTTTTTATTGATAAGTGTTGCCTCACTAATTATGATTTACATCTTCAGGCAGAAACATCAAAAGAAGTAAAAGAGGATGAACGTATCCAGAGAGAGGTGTCAAACAACATCAGGCGTCCCTCTACTAGACTTGTTCACAATGTTAATAAAATTATTACTGTGAGACTTGGCAGTAAAACAGAACATTACCAGAGACACGTTTTTATTGCTATTGAAAATGTTGAAAACCGAAACAAATTTATTATTGGGAGAGCTGCGAAACCAACACCCATGTGCCAATTAAAACGTAGACAAAGCGAACATAATCTTATTGGACATGAAACTAAAAATAAAAATCAAGTTAAATATCTTGACATCCCTCACAAGATTGTTTTTACAAGAGATCCGAAATTGGAACCAAAACCCAAAAATTAAATAACCCATGGGGTGCTCACAAGCATACCATATTACAAAGAATTACTTTACCGTATCTCATAAGTTACTATTTTTTACATTTTACTCAGTGATATAAATAATAAATAAAACACACATATGAAAAACAAAGAATATGATATTCACCTGAGTTTTCTCTTTTTTGTTGTCACTGTCATGAAACTTAAACTCACTTTTTGATGTACTAAAGGTATTGATACAATCAATAACGTGTTTATGTAATTAAATAATACAATAAGAACAGAGAATAACAATACACAGAAAACAGTGTCCTGAAACACTAAAGATCACTATTAGCATTTGTGAAAGATGGAATTGAAAGAGTTGGTCTGATTATCTAGTTAATGGTTTGCAGACGAATAACAAATAGAGTTATATCACTGTGTTAAATTTTGTTAATCGAACAAGAAACGTGGAGACGTATAAGAAACAGACACATTCTGATATTTATTTATGTAGATTCAATGATAGTGAACATTTTAAAAATTCAACTACAGCCCAGTAAAGTATGGCTGAAAACTCAATTGTCCCAAACAACAGGTCGTAATGAAACTCCTTCTTTACAAATATTAGGTAAAATTCAAATTGTGTTTATAATTAATAATGTCATCTTTATTGATTTCAATGAATATCTTGGCAGTTTTGTCATCACTTTTATTAATAGCGTTTCTATGTAGCTCCTCTGCCTTTACTTTTAACTAAAGTTAAATGTTTATAGAAATTAGACAGCTCACACATCTATTTTGTTTGATATATTAGTATAAATACTGTGTTTCTTTTTATGTTAAAAATGCTGAATTTATCACGACTCATATACGTACATCAATTTAACTTGAAAACTAAGTCGATCACAGATATAAAACATTAAATGTGTAATCGTAACATCTTTTTTTAAAGATTCGATGGTCCTGAAAAGGACCTTTAATTGTAATTCAGTAACAAGGAAAAATTATTATCACCTTGTACAGATCCTGTTGGACCTGTAAAACAGAAAAAAGAACATTTTATATCTGAACGATTTTAGATCCTGTTTATGCATCACTTTTCAGCTCGCAAGTCTCATTTTACTTTAAAAAAATGCTGTCATATAGTAATCATAAAGTAGCATGTTATAGACTTGAAGGATATGACATTTGATGTAAGTTAGACAACAGATATAGTTTTATTCTCGAATGATTATTAGGAGTGTCTTAAAGTTTCAATATATTCTATTTAACCCTTAAACAGAGGGAATGTTCTAGGAAGCAGGATCAGTTGATGATGGCTGTTGTTTAAGGGATGAATTTGAAGGAACTGTAGATTGTTGTTCAATATAAAACATATTCAGGACCATATACTTCACTGATGATTAGTTTAGGTTTCTCTATTGAATACTTTGATAGAGCTAGAGTTACTCATATATATAACCGCACACGTGAAAACAGTGTTAATGGATATGAGAGGGAATTATCATGCGTTGAAAAACATCTTGTCCTTCGATTAGATAAAGTACTATCGGAATATGTCGATATCAGAACGGCATATGTGAATAAAAACTTTCAGTTATCGGTTGGTTATGTACATATGTTTTAAAAATGTACAAAAACTCAATAACAAAATATCTTAAAATTTGATGTTAGATATCAAAATATTTCCTGTACATCTGTTTCTGTAAAACAAAGATGTAACTTTCCTCCCGTTACTATCGATGCCATTCCAGAAATTTCTTTCGAAGTACTGTTATCATGGTGTCGTATGAATAAAGTCTGATGTTTGGTATGAGTCCCTGACAATTATCTTTGGTTCTTCTGTGTAACAAATATGTGAAATATTCCTTCTTTTATTTTAGTAAGTCAGAACACAGCTAAAGTTACAGTAATAAAACTGAGGTTGTTAATGTCATTCCCTAACTTGAAGTATTTTATCTCCACTGACAATGATACTTGTCTTTGTGTAGTTTTGTGTTTAACGTCAAACAAACAAGTTTTATACCACTTAAAAATTGTTTTCTTACCGTCAAAATCATGGACCACTTGGTAATAAATTTCATTTCTTCCTTTATTAGTGTCAAAATCATATTTTTGTGAAATATCTGTAACATCCCTAAACTGAAGAAAACACAAATGATTTGGTTCTTTGAATGTAAATTTTAAAGCCTTCATACTTGATTTTTCCACACCAATAATTCTCTGGAAAAACGTTGTTTTTATTGTTGTTTTTTTTCAAGATTTTGAAATAATATCTGTATCGATAACACCTGAGATGATAGAGTTGGAGTTTTATCTGTAATTTTTACCTGTTATAACAGCTTACCGATTTGAAAAACCTGTTGAAATCTATAGATATTAACCTTCTGCAGAAATGTTAGAGTAATGTACAATACAATAGGTAGAACAATGATGATGATTTAATTATGCAAATCCGTTATCCAAATTAGAGCAATGCAAACTTGAACCAAATGAACCTTTCAACGTACTTTTGATCGTGTCTGTGAAAAGAACAAATAACAGAAAAACGACTAGACTGATCTTGATTAGAACGAGAACACTTGACCCTTAATATATACCCCCAAAAATGTCTATTATAAAATAATCTGTAAGCATGTGGATAAAAATTAATTATATGAAAAGATTTCTCCCTTCTTCATCCTACATTACCAAATAACTTGTTATTATGTCTTTCTTTAGCTTGTAAGTTTACTTTACTTACTTACGAACTATATAATAAACATGTGAGACAGATACATAACAAATGTAAACTTTCTTCCAAGAACATGAAAATTATTTTGTTTGTTTTCAGTTTTCTAAAGTTTTGGTACATCCCAAGTGGCACAGCAGTATGTCTGTGGACAAGCAACGCTAGAAACTGGCTTTCTACTCTGGTGGTGAGCAGAACACAGATAGCCCATAGTGTATGCTTACCTACAAATAGAAGCTGTGTTGATTTAAAAACTTCAGTGAATTAAATTGTCAGATCCTAGCTTACAACTGAAAGCATTGAGGAATGGAGGGGTATAAACCTTCTTTACAAAATTTGAGACACAGTAGTGGTAGATACCACATAAGTATTGTGTTGTTGACACATACAACTCATCTCTATTTAGATTCATAACTCGTTATTGATGTTGACATCCATTGTATTAAACGTTAAGGACAGTTATTGAGACCGTATAACTATGTCAACAAAACGTGTTAGGTTTAAACTAACTCTTCTCTCTAATTAGAAACAGGGACTGGAAATTAAATATTCTGCCTGTTATATCAGTGTAATAGACTCAGAAAAAAAGGCTTATCCTTTATTAGAGAAAAAAGTACAAAGCAATGTATTTCCATTAACTTATCACTGTGTTTAAACTTACTATTTATTAGCCAGATCTAGAACTTCTGAAAATAAATATGATAAAAGAAACATCTCAACAGGTATATGTAAACAATCTGGTATATAATAAATTTTAATGCGTAAACTTAAACAAATAATGATTTGTGTGTGTGTGTAAAATTAAAGCATATCCTGAAGAACACACTTGCTAGAAAAACTTTTCCAAACATTAATTCTGCATTTCAATTTCCATATCAGCTGACATAAACAATTTAAAGGATAAGCATCTTAGAGAGGGTTATGCATGCTTCCTTTCACACTGAGTTGTGAGAGTGCCATGGACAGTTGGTAATGTTCTAAATATCTCTAACAAAAATATTTAAATCTGTTTATTTATTTTCTAAGTGTTTTAACTATTAGTTATGTCTCAAGTATAACTTTTAGAAATGGCATCATAATAGAATTCTTGAAGACATTTCTAAGCCAAATCTGATTATTATTACCCGACTATTTTTAGTTTTTGTTTTTTCTATTTCTTTGATGTGAAAACTTTATATTAATGTAAGTCTCATGTTTACATGATTTATTGAACATGATTTCAGCTACTTTGCTTTAACCAACATCTCACATGGAGATATTGTCAATTATGCTGTTATAGGTTATGAATGTACACATATCTGTGGAAGGTAACAGCTGGTGGCTGGAATAAAATGAAATGCCTGATACCAATTGGACAATACAAAATTGGTTTAGACACCTGCAATCAATATAATTTGTGAAAATGTTTGTTGTACAGTTTAGCAGTTAATTCAGGGAATATATGTTTTATCACTTTTGGATTTTGCAGAAATTTTGCTCTTTAGATAACATGATGATATTTATACAATTTTAAGGAATAGCTTCAGTTCATTTAGAAAATGGTTTAGAAATAAATGAAAAAAGTATGAAATCAAGAGTACTTAAAACACAAACCTGCCAAGTCTTCAACACAGTAAACCACCATACAGTTTTCATTATCACTTTTGTACTATCTCATAAAGTGTTAATTATAACATCTTAACTATCAAGTTGTGCTAGACAATGGGAAGCCCAAGACACAAACTTGCTATACCCACATTTATGAAACCGAATACTGCTGCTTGTTTAAAGTAATTATAGATATGATCGTAGTTTAACAACATTTTAGAAACCACGACAATACAATATACTGGAAACTTTTTCATTAATAAAGATTCAACAATGAACACAAACAAAAATAATAAGAACAAAAACAATAAACAAAACTTAGCCATGCAAAGATCAAGGAACTAGGATACATAGAGTTACATGAAATAGTGCAATTATATATGAATGATAGTAATAAAAGGCTATATGAATATGACAGTATTTATACAATATTTTAGAAATGTTGTTATCCACAATCACCAGTAGATGAGAAGTGTCTTTGTAGCGTTACAAGTGATGAAACAGTCAAGAATACGAAACATTAGCACAACAAACAACCACACCTTCTTATGAAGTAATAAGTTAACTATATAATATTAACAAATAAAATTAAGTATAAGTTTATGAAATTATCATTATTAGTCATATTATACACTGAATGTTTTGTAAACAAGGCTGTCTTATCATTTCTATTCAAATATAGTTACTGAATTTATTTTTTATTTGTCCAAGTGTCAACCACTCTTCTGTAATGCTCTTCATATTTCCCGTAATTTTTTTCTTGATCCACTTGTATCCACAGGCAGTTATGTCCAATAAAAATAAAATACTTACACCAATACGTTAATATATTGTACTAATATTCTCTTCATAAATAGCATTACTCGTTTGGAGTATTGTTTTGTTCTAGATTTCATAAGTTAAAGTTTTGTTTTTTTGGAATTAAGCACAAAGCTACACAATGAGCTATCTGTGCTCTGCCCAGCACGGGTATCGAAACCCGGATTTTAGCATGTCAGTCAGCAGGCATACCGCTGAGCCACTGAAGGGGCGATAATTTAAAAAGAAATAATAGAAATTTGTTTGTGTGTGTATGTGCAGATGTATTACACACATAATTAATTATTGTGTTAATTATGGAAACTTAATTAAGCTGGGAGGGCGAGCATGTTTGGCACGACGGGGATGCGAACCCGCAACCCTCAGATAACTAGTCGCACGCCTGAAGACGCTTGGCCCTGCGGGCCAATGATTATTGATAATTTGGGTTTAAAAGATTGATGAGTTTAACATGGAACTTGTCAGTATGAGTCTGGCAAGCGTGGTAGCTGAAATAGTGAAGCAAGAAGCAGGTAGGCAAATAAAATATCAATAGCATATGAAACTCAAATGGGCCAATCCTGAATGAGATACTTTGTTCTATAACATTTATACAGAGACCCTGTGTTCACAAGGTAGCGAGATAATTACTTCTCGGCACAATAACAATTCTGGTTGCAGCTCATTTTACAGCCACACGAAACTGATTGGTTTATTTTCTGTTGTTAGAGATGTGTGCTGTCAGTGATGGGAGGTAACTGGTCGTCTTTATTGTCCAATTATGGCCATTGAGAAGAGAAATTGATTGTTTGGTAAAATGTACACTTTTGTAAATTAGTGTAGCAAAAGCAACTCACTACAAGTGTTACATAAAAATATTCTGTATTGGATGAATAGCTTTAAAAGTTTTGTCTTGTTTGTGAGGAATATCTTTGTTCTATCTTCTAACAGATCAGTTTCAGGTATTTACACGTTGTTATTATAGACACTGCTTGAGATAGGAACTCGTCTTCCTCTGCAAAACTTTCGAGTGCGTCAATCTTAATTTTTTTACTTACTTTCAGTCTCCCTTTCCTACTTATGAAATATAGATAGTTTATACTGTCTTGTCCACTGAGATTATAGTTCAATAAAAGTGGCCGACATGTTGAAGAACTAGTTACAAAGCGTAATCAAATTATATATGAATAGAGTGTGTCTTTTTAGTAAGATCTGACATCAGCTCGAGTACTTCAGTTGTGTATTGAAGTGTGCCCTCCAGTGGCACAGCGATATATCTGCGGACTCACAGGAAAAGCACAGATTGCGTATTGTGCAGCTTTATGCTTTACTCCAAACAAACGAACTAACTTCCATCCTTAATAAATTAAATATAAAAATACACACAAACAACAAGAAACACTTCAACAGTGTGTATCAAGATGTTTCTCTTAAGTAGTTCAAGTGTTTCGAGACACCATCAAGAGAAACTGAAGATAAACAGACAAACTTTGAACCAAAAGTTTGTTCTAAAACTGAGATATGGAAATCGAAGTATTAAAAAAGTTTAGACTTTAATGTTCTTGAGCGATAGCTGTCAATATTGGCCACTTTTATGTCGCATAGAATCATCTGTTTGTATGTATTATGCAAAATTTTTATCAGATTGATGGAATGATCAAAAAAATAATAATTGGAAACACTAATTTTGTTTATATGAATATTTTTATGATATTAATATTTTAAATCATAATTTTGATTGATATATTATTTAATGTGACACTAAAGAATGTAATCAATGCTTACTGTAAAGCAATTTATCCAGTTAATCACCAGCTCGTTGAAATAAAATTCTCTTTGGTGTCTGTATTTCAAGTTATCAGAAATACAATAGAATGTTCTAAAATCAGTTTTATTTTATGTACTCTGTTTACTCTTCTTTGTTGTAAATAAGCAACTTTTTAACTTTTTATATGTTTTTTGTGTTTTTATAGCAAAGCCACATCGGACCATTTGCTGAGCACACCGAAGGGAATCGAAATCGTGATTGAAGCGTTGTAAATCCGTAGACTTACTGCAATTTTGTATTTTTTCTTATAGCAAAGCCACAAAGGGGAATCTAACCCCTGATTTTAGCGTTGTAGATCCGGAGACACACCGCTGTACTAGCTGGGGGCCTTACTGCAATTAAAATCAGCACTATAAAACAACAACATATTTAGCGGTTTTTTTTTCTCGCTCGCCATCCCTAATTTAGCAGCGTAAGATCAGAGGGAAGGAAGCTAATCATCAACACCCATCGCCAACCCTTGGGCTACTTTTTTGCCAACAACTAGTGAGATTGACCGTCACATTATAACGCCGCCACAACTGAAAGGGCGAGCATGTTTAGTGCGACAGGGATTCGAAACTGCGACCCTCAGATTACGGGTCGAACGCCTTAACCCACCTGGCCATACCGAGCCAATATATTTAATATAAATCCAAAACCTAATAGTACAATTTAAATTCAAACACATGACTCTACTATCATTCCTTACTTTCGTCTTTTGGAATGATAGTGGAGGGTGTTCTTGAATTGCATTTACATCGTTCTGTTCTTCGTTCATATATATAACTTGTGTGGTATTCATTTGTGAATATGAAGTATTCTCGCTGAATCAGTACTAGTAGTGACATCTACATTTAGTACTATCATATTTATTTGTTATTACTTGAATTACCACGTTTGAGTGCTATTTTCATCTGTGTTAAAACAGTGATTGTTAGTAGTACTTCTATGATCATCGTAATAAAGTTTACATATTAATGGAACATGTAAAACATAGTGTTTCTGTTAATAATGTACATCACTTTTGAACGGTCTTTATTTACTTTTATAAAAAGTTTCTTCTTGCTTTCTGTGAAATTAAATTTTATTAGAACATAGTTTTAAAAGGCCAAGTTATTCTTTGAAAATGGGTTTGAATTGATAATTATGAAACATTGGATGGTGATTTGACATATTCTTCTCTTGATGATAAAGTTAAAATGCACATTTAACCTGTATTTTTTAAAATACTGTAGTCAAATACCAACTGCTTCATTAAACACATTTTTTGCAATTTCTGTTTTATGAAATTATGCATTTTTCTGTGAAAGTTCTTATTTTCTTTCCAAACTGGGCCGGGCATGGCCAAGCGTGTTAAGGCGTGTGACTCGTAATCTAAGAGTCGCAAGTTCGCATCCCGGTCGCACCAAACATGCTCGCCCTCAGATGACGAGTCGCACGCCTAAACACGCTTGGCCATACCGGGCCCACCTGAAAGCACAACTTCATAAACAAAAGGGAGGCCTGAAAAGATTTTTATCATCGATAGAACCAGTTACATTAGTTTGCTATAAAGTAGTTGAGATGTCTAAAAGTGATAAACTGAACATTTTGATGAACATTGTTGTAAAAATTGTAAATTGTATTTGAGTAGAAGCTCTCTCAGCAATCGACAGTTTATTTAGTCTTTGAAGAAAAGCAGTCTCTGTACTTTTGATGTTTACTTCTTTTGTAAATGTAAGATGGTTAAGTAGAGGAAAAGTCTCGACAGCGATTTACTTCCTTGTTTCCTCAAATAAAAGAATATCTTGTTGAAAAAGGCAAGAAATTGGAACTCTGTCACGCAGTGTGATTTGTACTTTCTGTGTGAAATGATCGCTCACTTGAATAATTTGAATACGCAGCTTCAGGGAAGGGATAAAATAATAAGCGAGCAATTAAAGTCTATTGGTGAATTTCAGTTAAAAGTAAACCTCCTTGCGGAACATTTACAAATGAATGATTGACACATTTTGCAAAGTTGAATAGTATTCTGGAAAATAGTAAGGACTATGATTTCTCTGATAGTAAAAATAAACCCTATGTAAACTGGATAAAAAATCTGTCTCAAAAATTTTAATCATGTTTCTTCAAATTTAAAAATTGGAAATTGATATTTAAATTTTTGTGTGATCCATTTCAGTTTGACTTAGGAAATTTAAGTAAGGAAACTACGTCTTTTTTTCCTTTGGATAAGTGTGGATTTGAAAAGTGCAGAACAGGATGTACTGTTAGAGAGATGTGGATCACTATTCTGATAAATGAAAGTTTCAAATTTAAAAACAGCAATTTTAAAATTATTTTGCATGTTTGGATCTACACGGATGTGTGAGTCAACATTTCTTACGCTAGATTTTCTCCAATTTACATACAGATCTCGACTTACTGACATAAATTTAGAGGTAGAGCTAAGATGCTCAATTGAGCACAGATATTAAGCTAAATTTCACGAACTTTGTTGACGAAAACGCCCATCAATTTTCACGTCGAAGATTAGTTGAAATGTAATTATTTTAATTCAACTAACATCTTTCAATTTTTTTGTGAATAGTGATGCCAATGTTGTTTTCATTAGCCACATCTGTGGCCACTATGAAAAATAGGTTGCCCACCCCTGGTTTACACCAATGCATGTAAATGGTATGCTGTTGCTAGCTTTCACCGTGAGAGCTTATCTATTGAAGAATCAAGTAACCATTCAAACTAAATCACGTTTTTTTAACTGGGATTCTACATCAGATGTACCCATCTTAAAGTCTGGAAAGTTTCTGTTTGTTTTGGGCTTTGGATTACCCTGAATTTGACATTGGAACAACTGGATGAGAAACAATTTTTCAATTTCATTTGAAGTCACACTTGGCAAATCGAGTTGATTGATACAATGTTTCTATGTCCTGATCTCTGAAACACACTAATAGCCAAACGTTGAAAGACGTTCTACCCATCTGTGGTTTCCACCTTCTATCAGTGCTGTCTGGGGATGCTTTTATGGTTCTGTTTTGTAACATTTGATCAGAACATACACTCCAAACATCTTAATGATTCAAGACATTGTTACAGCAATTTTACTGCAGATTTTTGTGACATAGTCATACGAAATTCCAACTAAAATCTTATACAACACTAACACTGCAGTATCACTCGAAAAGTTGTGGCATGTATACAGTGACAGTCCTACAACAAAGGGATTCTCATAGACTGTGTAAAATCATAATTTGTTTTTTTCAGACATAACATTCACTTGCCATTCAAACAAGCACTGTTGAATAGTTTATTGAGACAGGATAAGACAAGATGCATGCAGCTGTTCTGCTTAAACATTATTGTTACATAATTGGTCCCCTGTATGATTCATCTGATTAGCACAGTTGTTTATTTAAGCAAACCCTCTTTGAAAGAACCAGTAAGGATTCCACTGAAAAACCAAGGATGTTCCATTCTGAATTAGAAGAGTGCTCTCCAAATGGTTTTGGAATAATGAAATGTTGTTGTAATCTTACTAAGAATATCCCTCTTCACTACAGCATTGTTTATGGCTGAATACCCTGCTTTTACGGAATGTATTACTGCTGGTTTTCTTCCTCTGGCCTCAATGATAGAAATGTTCTTTTTTCACTGTTTTCATCAACTTATGATGGGATATTTCTTTGTGCTAAACACCATGATCTTTTATTATATTATGGTGTACATCAGAACTTTCATTCACCGCAAAAAATCCTCTTATGTCAATTTTCTCCTGAAGAGTAGCTGCGAATACAATCTCAGCTGAAATTAACTGAATAATATTCTCATTAGTGTAGATGATCTCTTTACTAGAACTCTATCTCTTGTGTCCTTGTACTAAACGTCTCCAATCTAGTTTGAGAGCTTTTGTGGTATTTATATCCCTCATGAGAAAATCACCCTTGAGTAGTAGGTCAGCAAGATTCAACTTCCAAAACATTTTGTCACTTTTGTAAACAATTTCTTCAATGGTCTGTCTAATATCTTTGCTGCTGTAAGTGCAAAGTTTTTTCTGCCTCATGAGATGTATGAAGTTTATATTCCTGACAACAGAAACACAAATCTTGACTGAATGCTCAAACATTGCACCTTATGAGATACTGTATTACAGTGTGCTTGGATCTAGTCCATATTTGCACTGACAAATTCATAGACATTAGTCCAATTTTTTTTATTTCCACACAAATGGTCTGAAATAGCTGAAAATGGCAGCCTTTTTGAAATTCAAAATAGGTGCCCTAAACATTAATAGAAAACCTGGCAACAATTATATACCAAACAAGTATGTCATTTAGATTAGTTTTAGACGTTATTAATCTAGCAAAAAATAAGCACCAAATCTTGAATTTGTAACATTTATAAAAATGTGTTTCATATGAAAAAGGATTGTCTTCCAATTAATGTTGCATTGTAATTTTTCAAAATTTACAATAGAGTAATTTTAGGTGTTATCAGTTTGGTCCTATCTGAATGTGATTTAGGCTTTAGTGAATATGTATCCTGTGATACAGATTAGACAATGATATTTCCCACAATATTCTCAGAAATCAAATGAGAAATAGATGATTAATATTCTCAGAATTTTTTATAAATTTCATAAATAATACAAGTTTGTTTATGGAACTTGCAGACAACGGAACAGTGGTGTCATCAACCCAGTGTCCTCATTAAAAGATATAATAATTACAATGTACAGGTAAGAAAGATTGTTGAAATGATATTCTCAGAAAAACAGAGCAATGCACAAAGCATAAAACACCTTGGTAAAGTAAAAATGAAATATTTGTACCCAAAAATAAATGTAATTTATTCTAGAAGTACATCATTTTTTAAAATATGACTTAAAAATTGGTTTTGAAAATGAAATTATTAGTATTACAACTTGAGAATTGGTGTAAACAACATGAAGTGCTTTTGCTTTGAACTTTATAATATGAACAATTTATCTTAGCTTGCAATTTAGTGTAAACTAAATGAGATATTATACTGTTTTGAATAGTATAATATTAAAAATGACCATAAAATTATAATTTGAGGATTATTACTGTCCAATCTGGAAATATTTCTGTTTTAAATTATGACTCAAACAATGACTTTAAAATGATGATAGTTTAATGAATAGTGTAATCTAATCCAGAAATGTCCTTTTTTATAATTGTATGACATGAACATTGGCTTAAATGCTGTGTAAGTTCATGACATCCGTTCTTTCAATAGTATTATAAAATTGGCAAAGCTTTCATTACATCTTTCTCAACATACAAAATTCAAAATATAATCATTTATTGGTGTTAGGAGCTGTATGTAAAAAATATTAATTTATTATCTTAATTTTCAAACTCTGTAGTGTATTTTAGAAGATTTTAGTCTTTATTTGTCCTTAATGAGGTGTATGTGATATGATGATAATTTCATTTGTTTTGAGTGTCATATGAATTCAAAGTTTTGTTATTGAGTAGTAATTTCTTAAAATACATTTTTCTCATATCTTTCTTGACATAAATGTTGTTTGTACAAGTGTGGTATAATATCCATGTCCTGTGTTGCCAAATCATAATTACATTAGATTTTAGTTTATATTTAATTTCTCTATTTATATGATAGTATCTTGGTTTCATCATTATAAAAGAATTGAAAGGGATGAAATTTATAAATGAACCCCTACAAAAACTTGAGAGAGACTGCAAACACACATGAAGTCTCACTGTCCATCACTACCACAGGAGTAAAATTTGTTGATGCCCACACTAAGGTATGAAATCTTAAACACAGTTTCAAAACATCAGCAGTTTATAATAACTGAAACTTTCTTGTATGGTAGTTCTTATTGCAGAGTAAAAATTTCCAATAATTTCTAATTTGTTTTTTACTTTATAGACCCACAAATGACCCAGAATTTTATTTTAAGTCCACCTAGTAACTACATTTACTATTTTGTTTGATTGATAGTCAAAATTTTGAAGAAATTTGTGAAAAGTCATTTCCCTGTGAATGAAGACAATTCTTTTCTGTATTAAGTATTAAACGCACAAATAAGTTCTGAAACTCGAGGTTACTTCAATTATGATGGTCAAACACATATGCAATTCGCCCATGAAAAAAGAGGTTTATTTTGATAGTATTATAATTCTATGCATATTGACAACAGTTTTGATAAATTAAGTTCATTATGTTAAATTTAGAAAAAATAAAGTTAAAACATTACATGAAAGCAGCTGCTCTTTCTACTGATTAAACTTTAACTCATAAAACCACTTTTCACAAAAAGAAAGTTCTGCCAGCTAAACAGAAACCTGTAACCCTAAAGTTGAGGATACTATTAAAAATGCAGTTCCTGTAGTTTGGAATCTTCTAGCAGATTGGACAAAAACTTCATCAAAATCATCAAGGCCTGTCTTCCATTTCTATAAACACCTTATTAATTTATGCCCTATTGTTGGAGTTTGAAAGAGAAACAGAGACAACACCCAGTGCATCTGTGTCCACATATGGATGTAATTTCTCCAGATCATTCATTGTTGTTGATTTGGCCACTGATAGAAGGGCTAACGTAGTTAGGGAGGAATTTAAACTTCTTGTGTCTGTTGGTTCTGTAATTTCATATACGAGACTGCTAATCTCCTACCCGTAAGTATTTTACGTGATACTAGAGCGACTCAACTACAATTGTTGGAGGATATGTTGATTTTAAGTTCGAGTCCTGCCATTGCTGGTCCATCATCACTCAGGGTATTGAAGGTAGCTTTGATAATGTTCCTCTTCTTGACATTTATTTAACATCAGACCCAGTTTCGAGACCAGTTGTGGGTGGAGTGAGACCTACTATGCCAATTAATAGTATGTCATTATTGTTGGGAAATGATTCGGCCAGGGGAAAATTTGTTAACAAACCCAAGATGGTTAGTGAGCCGATCACTATTTCATATAAAGATGTTGTTGTTTAGGATGCCCCCCAGTGGCTCAGCAGTATGTCTGCGGACTTACACGCTAAAATCCGGGTTTCGATACCCGTGGTGGGCAGAGCACAGATAGCCCATTGTGTAGCTTTGTGCTTAATTCAAAACAACAAAATTGTTTAGGATAATCCATAAGTTTCCTTCTTGTGCTGTGAGTTGATCTTAGGCAAAGAAATTAATCCAAAAATAAATGTTTTGGACCCAAAGAGAATCCTGTGAATAACTGTTACTACACTCATTGGTGAGTGACAATGATGAAAGTGAGGAATCTGATTCAACTGATGAAGTTCATTTGCGAGAAGTAAACTGATCATTGAGCAGGAAAAATGATCTGCAGATCTCATCACTATTTAAATACGCACTTCCAAAAGATGAACTGAAGAAAGTTCCAAACGGGTAGTTTTTCAAAAATGGTGTGCTCATAAGAAAATGGAGATCACCAAATAAACTAGCCTCAGAGAACTGGGCGAGTTTATCAAATTGTTTTCCAAAAGTGTATTGTTGTGATACATTGAAAGTAGCCCATGAACTCTCCATGAGAGGTCATTTTGGAGTCAGCAAGACGTGTGACAACATTGCAAGACATTTATTTTTGTTAGAAATTGGGCAACAGATTTCTCGGTTTTGTAAAACTTTTCATATCTGTCAATTGGTCAGAAAACCTTACCAGAAAATCCCCAGCACTCCTTTAAAACCTGTCCCAACTTTTGAAAAACACCTAGATCGTGTGATTATTAATTATGTTATGACAATATGATGTTTGAGCACATTCACGTGCTGTGTAAATTTAGTCTCATACGGTTGTTTGTATTAACTGTCGTGATATTTAAAACTGTACAATGTTTTCACAGTGCATTGTATTTAAGGTGTGAATATATACATACACACATATCAGTAAAAATTGTCTTACGTCAAGTTTAAAATGTCTAAGGAATGAGATACAACGGATTTATCGTTGTACGTTTACTTTAATGCCTACGCTTGTTACACCAGTTTTCTTTTTGTACGTGACGTATAATTTAAGTCTGTAACAAATTCTCACCAAATTTCGTTGTCCTTTGTTATGGTAAATAGAAACCCAAATGGATTTAATCCCCTTGCTGTTGTCTTTAATGTCCTAAACTTTTCATATTTTGCATATTATGTCACTCCTCTGGCTCTTTTGCACTCTATTCCTATTAAATAGCCTGTAATTCTATATTTCAAAGATTTTGTGCCCCAAACCATATATGTTTAACCATTTCTCAGTTATCTCATGATGTCAAATTTTCCATGCACTGCTATAGTTATCAATTTCATTTTTTATTCGTCCACCATTATGGCTAATTCTACAGAGATGCCAACTATTACGGTTTGAACATAACCATTACGATTTTGGTGTATACATTACAACTATACGCTCATGCAAACAAATATTACGACTTGTTGCAACTCCCAAATTATTATATATTATAAAGACCAACACAATAAAGTGATAAATTGTTCCGACAAAGCTTGAAAGGGGTGAAAAGAACATTTCCAGTAAGATACAAATAAATTTTGACAATAAATAAAAGACATAGTTCAAATGGCTGATTGCGATAATCATGTTTGTGCTGGAAATAATAAAAAAAATATTTGTATGTCCGACGTATACCAATAGTTTGAGTGCGGTGCTTCATACTGGATACGTGGAGGAATTCGTAGTTACGTCATCAGTGCTTGTCAGTCAATCAGCGCTCGCGTATATGGGTATTTCTCGTTTTCTAAGCGGCATAGAAACACCAAAGCGATCGTTAAAAATCATAAATGCAGAACTGATGTTCACGTCATGGCTCATAATTTACCCTGAGCTGTAAGCTGATCATGTAGGAGATCTATTTAGAAAAATGTACCCAGACTCTGATATAGCGATAAAATCTGGCTGTGTATGCAGACAAATGGACAATGTTGTTATAACTCTCCAGAGACATTCTCATGAAAGCAAAGGCTGCAACAGCTGAAAAACTATTACAATAAGTGTCATAAAAATAATATAAACTGGTCCTTAAAGAGAGGCTTCTTCTGCTTACTGTTTGTGCATGTTCAATGTTGTTTTACCAGTGATGTCGAGAAAACCCACTTGTAGAGAAATATATATGCAAAAACGGCTCGTTTGGGTTGAGAAAATAATTTACACAGAAGAGCGAACAACGTTTCGACCTTCTTCGGTCATCGTCAGGTTCGCTCTTCTATGTAAAATATTTTCTCAACCCAAACGAGCCGTTTTTGCACATATATTGTTTTATCAGTGTTTGTTACTTTGAACTAAATAAAATACATAATTTCAAAAGAATTTTTTTAAATTTATTAAATGCACAAAACACAGTCATAAATGAGCAATAATAAATAATTACAGTTATAATAATAATATAATAATAAACAGCTTAAAAACATTGGTCAGGCATAGTGGCTACATGTGATAAAGGGCTCTGTCTATAATCATTACGCTAAGTCATTTGAAATAGTTGGTATCTCTGCTCTATTCCCATTTCTAATGCGACTTGTTTCTTTTTGCATTAGTTTAACTTAGCACTGACCCCTGTCTCGTACACATGCACCGCAAAAACTTTATCTCTGCTAACCCCTTTATATCGCTAGTTCTTCCAGTTATATCCTTCACCTGTTTCCCTATGTGTCAAAATCTGATTCTTTTCTTCCTATTTACCCACGTCTTGTCAAGGAACCACCTGTAACTACAGCCTCCTCAAGTTTATCATCCACTTCCTTTTCTATATTTTTTGCTTTCCTTACCTCCAAATGACGACCTGACATGACCAGGTAGTTTGGGCACTTGACTCGTTATATAAGGATCACGGGTTCGAATCCCGGTCACACCAAACATGTTCGCCTTCTCATTCGTCGGTGTGTTATAATGTGACTATTAATCTCACTATTGGTTGGAAAAAGAGTAGCCCAAGAGTTGACGTTGGATGGTAATGAATGGCTGCTATCCCTCCAGTCTTACGTTGCAAAATTGGAGACGGCTATTGCAGATAACCCTCATGTAACTTTCAGCGAAATTCAAAACAAACCAAACTCTCCAAATTGAAGCGATCGTGGTCTGCTGAAGCTCAAATTTCTTGCTCAATAGAAGAAACTCATTACAGTTAAGTTTATTACTTTTAGTTCTGATTATGAATCATTAAAATACATTAGTTTGATTAAACTAGTTTAAAGATCACGATAACTTAACACGTTTAATGATTTACCAGCGGTGCACCCCGCTAGTACAGCAATATGTTCACGGATTTACAACGCTAGAATCAAGGGTTCGATTCCTCTCGGTGGGCTCAGCAGATAGCTCAATGTAGCTTTGTTGTAAGAAAACACACACCTTTACCAGCGAGTTGGAATATACCTAAGCCTAAAGCACGGGTGCTACTGCAGCCTCTGTTTTTCAACTCTTCTACATAAACACATTTTCTAGGACTTTGAGAAAAATATTAATTTTTTATCCACTGGGGTATTTCGCTGTTATACATGATAACTTGTATAACTTTCTCTCCTTCTAGGGCATTTGCCTCCGGCAAAAAGAGGTTTAGAGCAGGTGTACGATACATTAACCCTTATATTGTGACTGTTAAGAAAACTGGAAAGTCATTACTGAGATAAAAGTTATTATATTAAATTAGAGCCAATTCTTAACATGAATTGGAAAAGATATTTTAAACAATGAGATACGGTGCTTAAAAGAACAACCTACTTCACTCTCTTTCCAAATCTGAAGATATTGATAAATTTTCTGCGGAAATTCTCTGCCATGATTCTTTTCTAAATTTATTTCAATAAAACTTAGACACGTGAGTTCCCTTTTTGACGTAATTACGTATCAGCGATGTTTCTATTGGATACTGTTACAAACCAACGTTGTTTTAAATTAGGTGATGATTGTTTCTACTGCGATCTAAATTAATTTTAAAATACAAAAAAAAAGAAGTTTGATATAAAGATAATAAAATCTAGGAACCTTTATTGCCACCCAATTTTTCAAGCAAAAACTCTTTCTTTCAACTTATTTCTGTTAAATATACATGATTCGAATATCACTAAAATATAACATCTCTTTACGCAAAAAGTATAATTACTTTATATTTTGAAAATGTAAAATTATATATACATGGATGGTTCAGATTGTTCATCGAAACGGAATTTCAAATATCTCCTTAACAGTGCATCAGAACGAAACAACAGCATACAAGTATGACAGAAAGAGTTCGTACCCTTAGGTCATGAGTAGTGTTTTCCTCATAACTTAAAAATGTTTTTTGTGTTGTTTTTTTTCTTATAGCAAAGCCACATTGGGTGAGCCCACCTATGGTTAAATCTGAGGCTTATAATTCTAAAAGTCGGGTTTCAATACCTTCAGTAGATACATTGTGCTTAAGAACGAAAAACAAGTTATCAGAAGTGAAAGGGGTTTAATTTCTTACATAAATGATTTCTATCTCACTTATTTTTCTAATATTTATCATAAAAGGAAATTTGTGAATCCTATGGTTGGTTTTTAATGTTAGGAAATAACGTAGGCTGAAAACATTAATTTAAGAAAAAAATACAAAAGGTGGACCTTTCCTCATCTGAGGGCAAACTAAATAGCTTGTTCAAGGTTTATTTCAAAATTATACTATGTTTTGGTTTTTATAATGCATTATATTAAACTGTCATGTTAACTAATATGTTGTTTTATATGTTGTTAACAGTTATTTTTTGTGTATCTCATCAGGTGATTCACCTAAAGAACCACAGCGGTTCACGTTTCTCAACAGTGGATCAAGACAACGACGAAAACACGAAAAGTTGTTGTTTTAAGTACGTCACACTACAGTAATATGTCGCTGATATCTGTAGTATTAAATATTAACTTAATGTTTGAAGTTGTTCTCGAATTAAGTGATTTATGAGAGGATCATTTGAGGCAAGCGTCTAAGAAAATTGTGTTAAATGTCTCTGTTGAAGGAACCCAACTCAACCCAGTTTCTACTATTATCTTTTTCGATTGTTAGAAGTTTGCAATTTCTCACAGATCAGGCGAGTCAAAGGTTAACTTGCTCAGACAGTGGATCCAAGGAGTTCGCTTTCCTTGCAAGAAGTCTCTTTTAAAAGGTAATTTTTAATACTCTAGCAATATATTCACGAGGCCTAATATTACAGAAATTAATGCTTCGTAACAAATTAAAAATTTTATCTTAAATGGTATAAAATAACTTTAAAGATTGGAACTTTATAAATTAACATCTCATTTTGGTTCCAACGGCCCTCTATAGGTCAAAAGTAATTTCGGTTACATTTAATGTCGAAATGAACCAGTCTAATCTAACATCAAAATTTTGTTCTTTGAATATTAAAAGATAGTTTCTAAAATGGAATAAATAAAATCAACATATAAATATACATTGATGTAAAATAATTCAACATATTTACTCATTTTTTTAAAATTAACTTGTTAAATGAAATAATACCTTAAAACACCAGTCACTTCTAAAAACAGGATTTTATTCTTATATAATGTGTTCAAGGGAAGGATTATATTGTGTGTGTGACAAGTAAGAGAAGGGTATCTTAGAAAAAAAAATACATATTTTGTTAACACTGGACTGTTTACTGCAAGAATTTCACATACGAATTTGTGCCATATTAGTTTTCCTAAAAAACTATTATCGATTTATGTCACGATGTATCTGAATGTTTGATGATGGTATTACACAAGAATAGAAAGACTTTGTTAGAGGAGGAATTCACCCAATTACGATACGATGAAATCTGTTTTTGAGATGTGTTATTCAGATGGTGAAAATCTTATGAACTTGAATGATTTTCCTGTTAAAAAAATTGTTTAATTTAAGATACCACAACTCCATCCCCGCCACTGAAGAAATTACTGCTTTAAAAGATATTTTAAGAGATACTAACTGGAAAAAAATATATAAATATACTTATCACCCATTTAAAGGCTTTGTCTTTGCTGATGTGGATTATTTATTTTATCACAATGCTTTAATGACGAACAGTAAACTTGTTTGTATGCATAAACATGATACTGGCTTATGTGCACTTTGTGGTAAAGAAACTGAAACAGTCAGTCATTTATATTGCCTGTGTCCAATGGTTCAACCCTTATGGATATTAGTATTCGACACTATTTCCTTTATCATTCAAATATCAGTACCAATGAATCAGAAAGGGCGAATTCTTGTACAGGGCTTCCTCGAAGGATTAAGAAAAGACGACAGCCCACAATGTATGTTTTTGATTACATTAGCTAAATATTGTATGATGACTGTTAGGAAAACTTGTTTAGCCAAAAATATCCATTTAAATCTGTTGTCATTTTATAAGAAAGAAAATAAGTTTTGATTATTCCAGATATGTTATTCGTAATGATGTCAATTCTTTCTTTCAATTTTATTATAAACTTGTTCGTCATTGTTCACAATGTTACATTATTGTGTGTCCTTTAATATGAGCAATTACAGTTAGTATTCGGTGCATACAATTGTATATAACTGTGTATTTGATTGTTGTACATGTTTTGTATGTAATATATGGGATTATTAGGCCTCTTCAAGAGGTTTGTAAATAATAATAAAAAAGACGCGGGATACGCTCTTCTCGTCGTTGAGTGAAGACGTGTTTTGCGTGAGCTCCACATTTACACTTCTGATGTTTTTATAATTTAGTTTCCTTTCCCTCGAATCTTTTTGCAAATTATATTCTTATAATTATTACTTTGAGTTAGATAAGCTACATTATCTGCTGTTAAATTTAATGTTAAGATTTATATTTTGCGCGGATCATTATGTCTTTTCCTGGACGGGTGGAAGGTGATATAATAAGGGGTGATATGTCTGATATGAAATTGTGTATGAAGAGTTTTGTTTTTTTGTGTCTCGATAATATCGACTACGGGGTTGTATTTCGTCAAACATGTGCAGAATATGGTGATGTATCACTCTCGGCAGTCGTTTCAAGACATGGCGGATTAGAACTTTAGTTTGTTTTACAGAGTGCTGCTGATTCGGCTATGGATGATGGTGTTGTTATTAACGGTCAGGTTTGTGATGTACTTTGTGTCGTTAACAAAGTTGTAACTGTTTCATATTTTCAGGTGCAAGAATAAATAACGGATAATAAAATTAAGGACAAATTAATTGAACTAGGTTGCACTCTAAAAGGTCCAATTGTGTGGAAACGTATTAAAGGTATCTATATAGGAATTAGGCATGTACGCGTTCAGTTACCAACAGGTGTATCATCTGTACTGTACGCCTTGTAGATCCAGTCGGAAACGCTGCATTATATCAAATAAAACACAATGACCAGATAAAAGTGTATAATAGATGTGTGGTCGATGATCATTTGTACAGCAGCTGTCCTAAACGTATATGTAGGAAATGTGGAGAGATCAGACATATTGCGCGAGATTGCAGCAACGATAATAATCAACGTACCAATATTGAACAAGAAACACCTCCTGAATTCACCAACACCCCACCCCCATCACGTCCGAATGGAAGTGGAATCGCCTGTTTTAATTACTCAAGTTACTAACGTACGTTTTACAATCATTTGTGAATACGAGAAAAGAAAAGCTGTTGGAGATTGTTCCCGCCACTGTGACAGTACAGAAGTTATAATTTCTACTGAAAGTGGAAAAGAATATAATGTTATGGACAACGTGAATGTTACAAGCAAAAGGCTGTCGATTGATGAAAATAAACCACAAGAAAATACAAAAGTAAAACAGGTTCGTCTCAAGAAGAATAGCAGGAAATATAATCAGAAAGATATTACAAACAATGTAATTTTTCAGTTAAAATTACGCACTATTAATGTTAACGGGTTATCTGATATGTTTAAGCTAGAAAAAGTTTTAACCTTCCTTCAAAAGAGGAAATATGATATTTTCTTACAGGAAACACTTTGATATGACGCTTTTGTTGATTAAGTTACAGTGGGGAGGGGATGTTATCTCTGACCATACTGAATTGCATGGAAAAGGTGTTGCGATTTTTATTCGCAGAGGTTTAGAATAATAGTGATATTAATTATCACATTAGTTGAGAAGGTCGTAAGATAGTTTTATCATTTACTTGTAGTGCTAAACATTTTAAAGCTGTTAATATTTACGCGCCAAGTTCTTCTGCAGAATGCTGTTCGTTTTTCAGTAACTTAAAATTTGATATACCTTCTGATTTTTTAATTATAATGGGCGATTTCAATTGTGTTTTAAACGAAAGTTTCGATAAAAACCCAAGTCATCACATTAATGACAGATCTCGAACATTATTACATGAAGTTTAAAATTCATTCGATATAGTTGATCTTTACCGTTGTAGTTTTCCAACTAACCGCGAATTCTTTTGGTCCAGAATAATCTGTGGTAATTTGTGTCAGTCTCGTATCGATAAAATACTGGTGTCTCTACAAAGTATATCCCGTTTTACGAAAATTGGGCATGTTCCATTTCGTTACAGTGATCATAATAAGTTGAATGTACAGTTAATTTTTCTCGTGCTCCGCGAGGGCCTGGTGTGTGGTTGTTTTACCAGAGAATGTGAACTATGCTAGAAATACTGCATTACTGATTGAAAAAAGTAAACGCAGAAAAATTTATGAAAATGATTTTACCGCTTGGTACGATCAGTTATTTAGTGATATTTATCTTGTTACCAGTAAATATGCGAAACAAGAAGCTAAAAACCGTAAGTACAAGTTTGTACGACTAAAGTGAAAGTTACGTAGGGAGAACAATTACTTGTCGGAAGACGTTCAGCGTGAACCTAAGTACGTTTATTACTTGGAAGAACAAATGAACTATCTGTAGCTTACTAGTACAGAAGGAGCCTAGTTCGGGCACGTGTTTTATGGTTTTAAGAGGTAGAAAGGAGTACACGGCACTTTTTCATACAGAAAATAATAGACAGAGTAAAAAACGTATTCGGAAATTGTATGATGAAAATAATGTACCTTGTACATCTATAACAGATATTTTAAACTGCGTATATTCTTATTACCGGAAACTTGTATGGATGCAGCAATATTAACAGAGACTTTGTTTTCATTTGTATCTAAATTAGCTAAAACGTTGTCTTCCGTCGATCGAGAACTTTGCGAAGTTCCCATTTCATCGGAAGAAGTGATAAATACATTGAAAGGAATGAAGAATGGTAAATCTCCCGGTCTCGATGGCTTCACCACAGAGTTTTTCTAGATTTTTATGCCTCTTATTGTGGACGATTATGTTTAGTTGTTAAATCAGATGTACTCGCAAAACCAGCTACTACCAGTTATGAGAAAAGGGTTAATAGTTTTGCACCGTAAGAGAGGCGACAATACTAGATTACAAAACTGGAGACCCATAACTTTGCTGTCTCTGTCATACACAATTCTATCCCGTGTTGTGACCTTGCGTTTGTCACGTGTTATTGCTAATGTCGTTTCTATAGATCAAACATGCTGTGTTACTGCTAGGGATATCATTACCACTCCACTGACGTTACGTTCCATAATGGAATATTTGGATTCATAGGGATTGTTTGTTTTTTTGAATTAAGCACAAAGCTACACAATGGGCTATCTGTGCTCTGCCCACCACGGGTATCGAAACCCGGATTTTAGCGTGTAAGTCTGCAGACATACCGCTGAGCCACAGGGGAGAGGGGGTGGGATTCTAGTCTCTGTTGATCATATGTAAACATTTGAAAGAGTTTATCATTCTTACATGTTTGCAGTTCTTTCTCGAATGGGATTCGGTACCAATTATTGCAATTGGATAAGATTATGTTATACCAACATCACTGGTCTCGTTAAATGTAATGGATATCTGACAAAGGAATTTACTATTTCGAGAGGGATAAGACAGGAACGCCCTTTATCTGCATTACTGTATGTTCTCTGTGCAGAACCTTTCAGAGAAGCCTTGGTACATAACCCACAAATTCGAGGAATTTTTCTCAAATACAATAATATCTGTTCGACTTCACTGGTATACATGCGTGCTGATGATTTCAGATAACATTGTCTGATGTTCACTGTCTTGTTGCCTTACAAGAAACGGGCATCTGGTAGCAAAGTAAACTGGGAAAAAAGTAAAGGTATGTGGTTGGGCTCATTAGCTGATAACCAGGTAAATTGACTGTTGGAAATGGCCCTTTAAAACTTTAAGGTATTCAGTTCCATAGCTGATTATGTACTCAACTACGGATGCATCCTACATTATTTTTATTTTAGTTAGTGCCCAACGTCCCCGGGGTCGACCAACTACACTTCAGCATGTCATGTGTGTCATTTAAAATTTCCCTTCGTCCAGTAAGTTTTTCAACTCCATTAATGCCTATTATCTCTGCTGCCAGCAGCATATCTACACATAACTCTTAAGGAGAAAGACACTCTAACAGACGTTGACATTAATCTTTAACAGCGACCTAATCCGAAGAATACAGCCATGTGCCACACTCAACACACGCAAATTAAGACTACAGACGCATCAGACATCAACGACACGTTCAGTAAGAATACACAAACCAAATTTCCAAGAAGATACAAATTGTTCTATTTAATTGTCAAATTAAAGTAAAAGAACCGATTAGTAGTATTTATACATGAATAATAATTCATGTTCGTATTCAACTATCAACAGATGTTTTTTCACATCATATGCCATACGCCTTGTGGATCCAACTGGAAAAGGTGCATTTTATCAAGTGAAACATAATGATCAGATCAAAGTTTGTAATAAATGTATGGCTGGTGATGGTTTGTACAGTAGCTGTCCTAAACTTGAATGTAGATAATGTGGAGAGATCGGACTTTTGGGGCGAGATTGTATTAATGTTAATAATCAAATTACTAATATCAAGCAACAACCCGCATCCTGAATTCACTGACACCCACATCGCGTACGATATGGAAGTGGAATCGCTTACGATCTTTACACGCGTGCTGTAATTTGCATGCACTTTGCTTATGTACGCTTTAACTTTATATGCATATATATAACTATATAGTGACAATATAGTGTTGGTCTAAAATTATTTCATTGCAGTCTCATGTATTATTAATATTAATAATCAAAGAGGATTTAGTAGAAACATAAAGTCTGTATAAAATATAAACACAATGCAAGTATTAATACTGAAATAGCACAAAACCATTTCACCTTAAGTGCTGTAATTAATTGGTATCAATACAGTATGACAGTATTATTTTGAATACCATATATTTACACAAACAGGCAAATAATATATATACTAATGAATATGTTACAAGTTAAATTATACTACAGTAGTTATGTGCTTTTTGTTTTATATAGTTAATGTATAAGTTGTAAGATAATTAGTTGATAAATGTTCTGCACACATTTGAAAGTTTGTGATGCAGTAATACCTTCTCTGTGCAAACATTGTATACTACTTACAGTTTCAAACAACTTAAGTTTAAAAGCAATGAACTGACAAGTTTTAATGTACATTTTTTGCTGACTTGTCAAAGAAATGCATTAATTATTGTATATAACACACAGTTAAACACTTTATCAAACTGTGTAAACATGGTAATATGTATATACTTAAATCAGAGGAAACTAGTCAGAAATCTATTTTTACTCTTTAAATAACAACATGTACTTGCAGGCTGACTGTACTTGCTTCACGAAGTTCACCCTCTGTTGACTTCAAAAGCCTCTCAAATACTTTTTCATTGCCTGAAATACTTTGATTAAACTAGCTGATGGTTTTACCAAATCATCTCTATTTCTAAAATTGA
>MU033982.1:0-23388 GCA_011833715.1 Carcinoscorpius rotundicauda
TTGTTAAGAACACATTTTCTTTGGCTCGGTGAGTAAATAAAGTTTCGAGAAACTACTCAACTATGTATCTAAAGCAAGTCGTCATCGGTTTGCAAAATATTACTGTAAAGAGCAGCACATAATCTTTATAAAACTTCAAGTATAAGATTATTGTATGTTATGATAACTGACATTCTGCTATAACTATTAATAAGAAATTATAGCTGGTGTTTTGTTTCATTATTTACTGCTTTATTTAATTGCATCTACAGAAAAATAACAGTATCATACTATTCAACTATTTTGCAACTGTAAATTCAAATCAGTATGTTCTGAAAAGCTGGGAAAACAACTGACTGAACTGAGCAGTCTAAAAGACGATAATTCGACCTTTTAGGTCAAATTGCGTAAGACTTCGACACGTATGACAACATTATTCTTAACTTTGTTATGTATACACTATACGACCAGTGGTAGTACAGTACTGTGGCACCGTCTTCATATAAAGTTAGTATAAAGAACCGACATATCAACAAAATCAATTTAGGATTGTCTAGAAATGTGCACGAGTTGAACAAGTTCAAGTAAGCAAAGTTAGTACTGAGTACTAGGCTTAACGTTCTCAGTTGCATGCATGGATGCAAAAGTAAATTCAAAACAACAAGTTGGGAATAGTCCACTTCATTATTTCGGGCTACAGTAGCATTTCCAGTGTACTAATTCCAACTTTAGGCCGTTGTTTTGAATTTACTTTCGCATTCATGCATGCAGATAAAGTTTCAGAAATATGCCTATTTTGTTGATGTATGGTTTGTTGGCTCATTTCAAGTTCCCAGGTCAAAACTGAGCTTAAAGTCGAGATTACAACTCATTCTTCAGATATTTGAGTTGGATTAAGATACTCTAACCGAGGCCTATTCCATTATTTAGTAGTTCAACATGCAGTGCAGTTTACAATTGATTATATGTTATGTACGTGTACCAGTACAGAACGATCACTGTAAATAGGCTACTACAGTCCAGAGCTCAAATTTAAGAACTTCCCAACGTCCAGGGGCATACAAATATTACCTGAGAGCAACAGTTCTTGCTATGTCTATTTCCCGAGCAGATAAGTGATATTTCACGTTTAAATAATTGTCTTATTGGTCATCCTTGACGGATTTTTGCCGATAATGGGCAATAAATAACAGCCTGTAATAAAACTGGAAGCCGAACAAACAAGCTGCAATTTCTTTCATTAGACATATTTCCCCTGCCGCACCGACAACACGTATTGTAACATACAGATTAGAAGGTACATGTGAAAACTATATTGAACAGCCTTGTGCGGTAGTTTCTGTGTGTCGATGACATCACCTTTGGGTGACAGGGTTTCAGTGCCAGCAATTTTTGTAAACAGATACTCCGATATCTGGTTGTCTCCATATAAATTACGTAACCCAACAAGTCCGTGCATTTAATAAACAGAATAGCAGTTCTTGTCTGTGGTTTATGTGTGGTTTTACCAAAGAAAGTGACTTTGTTGAAATATTTCAAAAAGTGAAGGAAATTTGATGATGAGAGTTTAGAATTGAATAGAGAAAGTGACATTAGTAAAGACGACAGTCGTACAAAGTGAAAGGAACACTGTCGTGAAGATGACAGAATTGACAAGGTTAAAAAAGTCAAGGAAAAAGCAGGCACCTAGTGAGTGTCAGTGGTCATAGTAGGATCATTCCTGCCGCTTCGGCAGCAAGATCAAGCAATCAATGTCTTCTGCGGAATGCAATGAAAAGTATGAGAGAAACGATCTCGGAGTTACCTACCTGAATGGGAAGAAACATTCCCTTGGTTAAAAAGTGATCAAGAAACTACTGAAATGTTTTGCAAGGCATGCAAAACCCACAAAAACGTGTGCCAACTATTTGTGAAATAGTTTTCATTATACATTATACTTATACATATATATATTGGTGAAAATAATTAACTAAAATAATAAGGTTTGGTTTGGATAGTTTTGAGTTTGGTGAGACTACAGGGAAGACAGCTAGTCATCACCACCCACCGCCAATTCTTGGGCTACTCTTTTACCAACGATTATTGGGATGACCCTCACATTATAACGCTTCAATGGTTAAAAGAAGAAATATGTTTAATGGGACGGGGATTCGAACCCAAAAATCATAAGAAAGGATTGCGTTAAAAACAACATATCCAAATCACTGACTAATTATATATATTTTTTTAACTTAATGAAACAAGTTAAAACAAAAATAAATTAAACGTATTTTGATTAATTTGTTTTTAAGTTAAAATTATTTATTTATTCATTATATATCATAAACCCAATTTCCTTAAGTAATATACTCCTATTTAGAGCTAATTGTAAAGTAGAAGTTACAATATTTCATTTTTACCGTTTTATTAAACGTGAGAATTACTTATCTGCACAAATACAATAGTTCTCTCTCTTTTCTCAACGACTTTTCGATGATGTTAGGGACTTAAAACGCTAATAACCGGTATTAGGTTATATACTGTGGATGAATTGCAATGACCCACTGTGTAGCTTTGTATTAAAAAGCCCCCCCGTCAGTGGCTTAGCGGTATGTCTGCGGCCTTACACGCTAAAATCCGGGTTTCGATACCCGTGGTGGGCAGAGCACAGGTAGCTCATTATATAGCGTTATGCTTAATTCAAAAAGAAAAAAAAAACAAACTTGCACTAAAAAGAACACGTGTACTAACACCTTTATTAAATACTTAACATATTGTTTAATGTGTATTAATTTTGAGTTCTTACACATTACCCATATCCACAACAAGTACCAAATTCCAGTTTCCACTGGTGTAAAACCGCTGACCTACCTCTCTTCCATGTGGAGGTAAATGTCGATCAGTCAATAAGTTTCTGTCCAAATATTATGAACTGCCTCATCATTTTACCTCTTTTTAATTTTATATTACTGAATTGGTTTCTTTGCTTTTTTAAAATTTCACAAAGAGCTACACGAGAGCTATCTGCGCTACCCATCCCTAATTTATCAATGTATGGAAGCTAGTCACCACTACCCACCGCCAATTCTTAGGCTACTTTTGAACAAACGAATAGGGGGGGGTGAGAGTAACTTTATAACGTCCCATGGTTGAAAAAGCGGGAATAATTTGGCGTGAGGGAAATTCTAACCCGTGATTTTCAGATCACGTGTCGAGCATCTTCACCGGCTGGTCATGCCATGCAATTAACATTAGTGTGTGTGTGTTTTTCTTTTAGCAAAGCCGGCCCGGCATGGCCAAGCGTGTTAAGGCGTGCGACTCGTAATCTGAAAGTCGCGGGTTTGCATCCCCGTCGCGCCAAACATGCTCGCCCTTTCAGCCGTGGGGACGTTATAATGTGTCGGTCAATCCCACTATTCGTTGGTAAAAAAAGTAGTCCAAGAGTTAGCGGTAGGTGGTGATGACTAGCTGCCTTCTTTCTAGTCTTGCACTATTAAATTAGGGACGGCTAGCACAGATAGCCCTCGAGTAACTTTGTGCAAAACTCAAAAACAAACTCATAGCAAAGCCACGTCGATCTGTCTGCTGAGTCCACCGAGGGGAATTGAAACGCTGATTTCAGCGTAGTAAATCCATAGACTTACCACTGTACCAACTGAGGGCATCAACATAAGTAAAAACAGGTTCAAGTTTGTTTCTTTAGATTGCTTGTCGAGCAGCATGGCTGGAAGGTTAAATTATTTACACTTCTTACGAGAAAAGTGGAACTTTGCAATATTTTCATATTTAAAGTTTGGAATATTCAATGATACTTACCTCAGTTAGCTGTTACGAATTTTTCTCTGTCATAACCATGAGCGCGTTTGGGCGTGCGCTCGTAATCCGAGGGTCGCGGGTTCGCGCTAAACATGTTCGCCCTCCCAGCCGTGGGAGTGTATAATGTGACGGTCAATCCCACTATTCGTTGGTAAAAGAGTAGCCCAAGAGTTGGCGGTGGGTGGTGATGACTAGCTTCCTTCCCTTTAGTCTTACACTGCTAAATTAGGGACGGCTAGCACAGATAGCCCTTGAATAGCTCTGTGCGAAATTCCAAAAAAACAAACAAACAAACAAAGACAGATACCACTCGAGAAGCTTGGTGGGAAATTCAACATAATTCTTCCTGTTTGTTGTTTTACATAATGAGAACATTTATCACAGTACTGTTTTACTGGGAATTATTTTATACTAAATTTGAATAGCTTTCAAAAATATTGTTATCAAACGTATATTTCACTAGCAATATCCCATAATGAGATCAGTTCTCGTATCATAAGATTTAATTTTAGTCAAATTATCTCACATTATTCTAGGTAGAGGGCTGTCACTTCTGATATTGAAATTATACCGTGCAACAAATACAGCTTTTCCTCTCTGATGAGTTGTGTTGCAGTTTGGCATACAATTAACTTATAGAATAAACTGTAAACACTTACCACTGTCTTCATGTTCGTTGGGCTGCGACAAAGTAAAAGACGTTTGTATCAGCTGTAAGTTAGTTGACAATGTAAAAAGAATTCTTCAAGTTTTTATATACTATTTATATAGTGTAGTGATATGATGTAATAACACTGAAGGCTCTACAACTAACTAACAAACAGCAATACACAAACTGCTACTTATTAGTTTTTAATCAATAATTTGTTTGTATATAGTTTTGGTTGTTGAACATGAAGTTCAACAAATAGCCTAAGCATGGGCAACCCAGTATCACCAGTTCTAGCCAATATTTTTATGACACAAATTGAAACACAAGCAATTAATACAGCATTACATCCACCACTATACTGGTACAGATATGTAGATGACACGGTTGCGGGATTCAAATCTACAGAACACATACTTAATTTTTTCACTCACATTAACTCTATACATCCCAACATTAACTTCACATGTGAACAGGAAGAAAGCAATCAAATATCATTTCTTAACCTCAAAATTATAAGAACCGACACACAATTCAAAACAGAAATCCACCGAAAAATCACCCATACTGGACTATACATTCTTTGGGACTCAGCACATGAAGCAAAACAAAAACTCAACATACTAAGAAACCAGATAAACACAGCCATAAAACTGTGCTCACCAGATAAAATTAACGATGAATTAGACAAAATAAAACAATACTTCATCAACATCAATAAGTTTCCTCCACAAACCGTAGAAAACATTATACGCACACACCTAGACAGAAAGCAAAATCAACCAACAAAAGTAAATATATCTCACGAATCAAAAAATCACGAAACCATATACTGCTGTATACCATATATTCCTGACATCAGCAAACAAATAACCAACATTTGGCAAAAACTAGTAACAAAATATAACATTCCAGTTAACACTAAATTTATTCAAAAACCAGGCACAAAACTAAGGTCTATACTATGTAAGAACTACACTGACAAACACCACACCAACATTATTTATAAAATACAATGTGATAACTGCCACGACTTCTATATAGGAGAAACAAGTAGAAAAATGGAAACCAGATTCAAAGAACATAAAAAGTCACCTTCACACGTTTTCGAACACTGCAAGTCAAATGGACACAACATAACCATAGAAAACACTAAAATACTAAATAAAGAAACAAACATAAACAAACGAAAAATTAAAGAAGCCTTACTTATACAACAACTTAAACCCAAAATAAACCAATATAAAGGAACGCCATTATACCTATATTAATATTATAGATAAAATTATATATTCAAACATCTAACCCCGCCCTCTACATTGCGACACTCAGTTATACAACCCCTTCCAAACATGTGGTCAGCTTCCGGTCAGTTACCTCTTTCTTAGTGAACCTGACGATGACCGAAGAAGGTCGAAACGTTGTTCGCTCTTCTATTTAAAATATTTTCTGAACCCAAACGAGCCGTTTTTGCATATAAAATTCTCAACAAGTGGGTTTTTCGACATCACTGATTGAACATCAACTATTGTTATGGTCACGTAGAAACATAGTGATAACACCGTCCGCTAGAGCGAAAGTAAGTGAGAATTAATTATTGTTTGTTTGTTTTGAATTTCGCGCAAAGCTACAAAAGGACTATCTGGGCTGACCATCCCTAATTTTACAGTGTATCACCAAAGGAAAGGCAGCTAGCTAGCTATCACCACCCACCACCAATTCTTGGGCTACTCATTTACTAACAAATAGTGGGATCGATAGTACAATTATAACGTCCCCACGGCTGAAAGGGAGAGCATATTTGATGTTCCTGGGATTCGATTTAACGACACTCGGATTACGAATGAATTATTTAATATTTTTTCTATGGAAATGCATTACAATTTTTAATATAAATTTTGAGTTCCCTTGATATAAAAATAAAAGACAAACAACATAAAGAAAACGTAACTATGTTCATATATATATGTGTTATTTCTTTACTTTGCTTTATACATTGTCATAACTCAGAAGCTGTACGCCCCGTCACACCAAACATGTTTGCCCTTTCAACCGTAAGAGCGTTATAATGTGACAGCCAATCCCACTATTCGTTGGTAAAAGAGTAGCTGACCTTAGTAAACCTGGTATGGCCAGATGGGTTGAGGTATTCCACTCGTAATCCGAGTATCGCAGGTTCGAATACCCGTCCCACCTAACATGCTCGTCCTTTCAACCGTAAAGGTGTTTTAATGTAATGGTTAATCCCACAATATGTTAGTAAAAAGGTAGCTTAAGAGTTAGCTGTGGGAGGTGATGGCTAGCTGCCTTCCTCTTAGTTTTACACTGTAAAATTAGGGACGGCTAGCGCAGCATATTTCAGATTATTAATATGTAATGTAAATTATGTGGTTTTAAAATAATTCAATGACAACAAGTCAAAATGTTAATTCATTACAAATGACAGATATTTTCAATAACAGAACCAATATTTGGCACACTTAACTTTGAACATTAGATTAATCTCTTACAGAAATTAATCAGTGTATTTTCAAATTTTAAAAATAAATTTATGTCTTTCATTTATTCTCTATTGCAAAATGCCTGAAGCAACTAAATTAATAAAGATGTCAATTTTTATGTTCGGTTTGGTTTGATGTGTTTTGAATTTCGTGCAAAGCCACACGAGGGCTATTTGCCGTTCCCAATTTTGCAGTGTAATACTCGAGAGAAGGCAGATAGTAATCACCACCCACCGCCAATTCTTGGAGTACTCTACTTTTTACCAAGGAATATTGGGATTGACCATCACATTATATATCGTTCCCACGGCTGAGAGGGCCAGCTTGTTTGGTGCGATGGTGATTCGAACCCGTGAACATAAGATTAATTAGAAGTCCAGTGCCGCCTTAACCACCTGGTAATGCTGAACGTTTTTGTTTGGGAAAAAATGACTCAACTTAGAAACAGACCCGGAAAGGCCGGTTGGTTAAGGCACATGATTCGTAATCTGAGAATCACGAGTTCGAATCATGCTCGCTTTTTGAGCCGTTAGAGGGGCATTATAAAATGATGGTCAATACCACTATTCGTTGATAAAAGCCCAGTCCTAAAGTTGTCGGTGAGTGGTTATGACTAGCTTACACTGCTAAGTTAAGAACGGCTAGTGCAGATAGCCTTCATGTAGCTTTGCACGAAATTTGAAAAAATATATATATCCTTATAAATTATAAGATTAAAGTGATTGAAGCAACTCAAACATTTGTAACAGTTAACTTCACTTTGCTATATACTCAAGAAAAATATTTGTAAATCGGAGTTACGTAAGCAGGAAACAGTAAATAATTTATTCAGTTAAGGACGAATGTTTTATTGAAAGTGCAGTTTCATGAATAATAAAGAAATTGAATATCATGAATCAATTAACCATATCTTTAAAATAATTAATTCACTTATTTAATTCAAATGTAAACTTTGTATTTCAAAGCAGTCGATGTTGAACTTTTTATTTTTCAGTTTTTTTCAGGATCGTGACTATCCGAAACAAATTATGTCCTGAAATTGCCTTCATACAATTAATATACCTTGAATCATCCACTATATAAACTAAACAAAACTTCAAACTGTTATAAACTCAATTCTGATAAACGTTTTAAGTATGTTGCTGTAACGAACACCTCTTCTTAAAAAAATGTATTTGAAACATGTTTGTTGTGTATGTAATTCGACATTCCACATTTATTAAGATAAAATACCCTATTATTTGAAACTGTGTAGGTTCTATAAGTTAATAGTATAAGTGGTATTAGAGTTTAATACTGCTAAAATACTTTGGAATTATCTATAACGTAAACAAGAGTTACGTTCTTTAAGAAATGATCGATTATTATTTGAAACTTTAAAATTTGTTTTAGTATACCTGCCTAAATACTTGTGTGTATTTATGTAAAATAAATAAATACGTTTATTCCCAACACGGGTACCGAAACCAGGTTTTTAGAGGAGTGAGTCTGCAAACAATCCGCTGTGCCAAGTGGAGGAGAGTATAATGGTAATTACACACATGGACATTGTCACGAGGGGTAATGGAAGAGGTCAAATGTATGTGACCCTCATAGATCTACATGACCTAAAAACCGATATAGTTAGCAGTAACTTTTATACTTTAAACATCATTAGAAAACAGGTTCTAATATTCCTTATAAAAGTAGATTCAAACAGCGACTATTTACCAATATGAAGAGTTTTCGGTACGTCACATCATCAGCACCAACCAGAACACATGCAAAAATTGAGCTACAAAAAGTAAATTGGAATTAATATGAGGAGAAATTAATAGAGTTTTCCATCCCTAGTAACACAGCAGAAGATCTGTGGATTTACATCACTATAAACCGTGTTTCGTTATTCCTAGAAAGGAGAGCACAAGTAGCATATTGTGTAACCGGTGCTTAACTTCAAATATTCAAAATTAATAGGACGTATCCATCTCAAACTGGCCACAACAATCACTAACAGCCTGAATAAAAATAGCAAATGTTCAGTAATCACAGACAGACTCATAACAAAAGCAGAAAATTACATACCAAAGTATCAATAAAGGATACTCATACCAACTGGAGCAAAATAGTGATTTCTGTAGCAACTGGTGCAATATAGTAATATCCACACACACACAAAAAAAGGATCAAACAAGATGAAAATATAATATGTTACAACTGGTGATCCACAAATAAATAAGTCTAGAAATAAAATTAGAAGACTCGTTAAGTTACTAAAATCACAATAACAGAACACCTTCTATCCATAAATAAACTCAAAATCTGTTCCCAGATATTCATATTCCCATATAAAAAAGGCTACAAGGTTAAACAAAACAGTTATCGCTGATTTACCCAACACTCAAACACAATAATAATAAATTAGCATGCAAGAATAAACACAAAGTACACACCTTGAAAGAACAAGGACAGAAGGAAGACTGTCATTGATCTCAAGTATGAGATAAACAACCATGTACCAAGTAACATAAAAGTGTTCAAGTCTATAGTATAAACCGTAGTTTATACAATACTCGAAGAGAATGAAATATTTGATTGTGTAGCAATTTAAAAACCTTTACTTTAATCTCCAAATATTGTCAAGAGAATAATATTTGCTAAAAAGTGTAAGCATGGGAAGAGAAATGTGATGGTTAGGGAGGCTTCTATGTAAGGGAGAAAATAGATATTTGCTAAATGGATAGAATAATGGACCAACGCAAGTACCATCAGACACTATTGATCCGTCATGTTATACACAATGGTTTGCGTATTATTGGTAAAGGATTCTACAACCAAAGAGATAATGACCTCAAACATTCATCCGTCCTATGAAGAAATTACTTAGCTAAGAAAGAAGTGTTACTGGAATCAACCAAATGATGCAATGCCTCCAAAGAGCCTCGGTCTCAACCCAATTGAAGATGTCTAGACTTTGAAACATAAAAAATTAACAAATCAAAACTTCCTTTTGTACTTGAAACATTTGGAGCAAAGTTGCAAAGGACATTAATTATTACGTGACAGTACCTGAAAGGCTATCTATAGTTATTAATATAAGACAGAAAACATTATCTGTTTGCTGAAGTCAAGTACCACCACCGAATTTTTATTGTACTAAATATGAAGATTAACAAACTTTGAATGTATCACCTATGATTTAACATCCACTGTTCTTTGAAAATAGCTTGAAATATAATTTTTAATTTCGTTCTAACACTTTTGCTCCGTACTGTATATATATATACCCAACCAATGAAGTGCACCAAGTACACTACTTAAAAAGGATAGTTTTCTTTACAGTATCATCATTGCGCTATTTGCATAACGTAGTTTAAATACAACACTTTCATAGATGGAAGTAAATACTATGATTAGGCTATCTTTCTATATAAATTTTCGCTTTTTTATAACTGTAATAAGTACGGCTAACAGACCAAATAACTTCTTGTACTCCTATGCCATTTTAATGTGTGGTCTGAGGCTGAAGATATTTATTATTGTGCTTTCAAGTTCTGAGAAGAAGTCTTCAGCAGTCTTATCAGATTGTTTAAGGTCGTTGGTACCAAAATGAATTATAAGAAAACGGACAGATCCTGGAAAAGAACTGGTCATAGCTATGACATCGTGAACTATAAGGAATTGGACAGATTCAGGAAAAGAACGTGTCATAAGGGTTTCTTTTTCAGTTATATGAAGACTTCTCAGACCTACGTGTTTTAGCACATCATGAAAAGATCATGGAACGTATTAGATACACTCCTGTAATAGTGTATTTGTATTAAAACGTATATTATTTAATAAATTCTCAATATACGCCTTTTTCAACGTGTATTAAGTTAAAACCAGTATAAACTAGTCTCAGGTTCATACAAGTGAAACAACTCTTAGAATCATTTGTTTATATTTGTGGTAAGAACTTAAGAATTTATGTTTGTTAAATTATTTTGTATTAAATTTCCCCCAGTAGATCAGCGGTACGTAAATCTGAAGTCATAAAATGCTCAAATTTGTCGGCTTAAGTTTCCACTTAATAACAAAATAATATTATTTGCTTGTTCAAGAATAATTTTAATTTGTTTTCATTGTTTCTTTTCATTTCTTTATTTATTTTTGGCAAAGCAATCTTAAAAATCAGTTAAACAAACATAGTCCCGACACAGTGATATTTATAGGAACGTACATCGTTAAAAGGTGGGTTCCGTGGTGGGCAGAACGTATGTAGTCTATTGAGTAGCTTTGAGCTTAGCTACCAGTAAATAAACAAATAAGAAAACATAACGAAACAAATAATGTAATTTGCGATTATCTTGATCTGACAACAGAAATATGATTTGCCGTAAGCGACACAATTTGAAACTATCCGCTTTAGTAACCATCTGGGGAATTACGGATACAAGTGATCTTCACAATGAATACTCGTTACTGGACAGCATTCATTGGACGCAGATAAGATCAGTTGAATACTGACGTGAATAACATTTATTTATTCACAGAAACTGAATAATTATTTAGATAAATATCCCAGACGGAAAAAGTTTTAAAAAATAAGAAACCTTTTTTTGGTAGAAAGTATCTTTAACTTACATCTTAAATAATTGCCCCCCAGTGGCTCAGCGGTATGTCTGCGGACTTACACGCTAAAATCCGGGTTTCGATACCCGTGGTGGGCAGAGCACAGATAGCCCATTGTGTAGCTTTGTGCTTAATTCTAAAACAACCAACCAATCTTAAATAATTCAAAAAACATTTGTGTAGTATAGAATTTTTAACCAACAAGAAAACAGTTCGTAACATGCTCGTGCACCAGTTTCTCCATTAACGACTGTTTTGTCGTCACGTATAAATCCTACATAGCTACCAATCATAAAAGTACTTTCAATCCTATTTTTTTTTATTTTCTTGGAATTTCGTGCAAGACTACATGAGGGCTATCTGCGCTAATCGTCCCTAATTTAGCAGTGTAAGACAAGAGAAAAAGCAGTTAGTCATTAACACCCACCGCCGACTCTTGGCTTACTCTTTTAATAGCGAATTAATTTCGACATTATAACGTCCTCACGGCTGAAAAGGGAGAGCATGTTTGATGCGACGGAGATTCGAACCCGCAATCCTCAGATTATGAGTCCAACGTCTTAACCCACTTGGCCATGCCTGGTCTTTCATAAGTGAAATGTATGGAAAAGGTTTCTGTATTTACCACCAAAACATACTGAGAGAGAAACCCTTGAGATAAAACGAGTGTTCAACAGTTTTGTCCCACAATCTTCATAATTCATTGCTAATATTAAAATTATCAAGCAGTAATTTTACAAATTAAATCAACATTTTAATTTTAAAAATGTGTGTTCTTAATATAAATTGGAATTAAAAACAAAACCACACAATGGGCCATCTGTCCTCTGCCCATCACAGGTATCAAAACTCAGTTTTTAGAGGTGTGAGTTTGTAGACATACCACTTATAATACAGTTAAAGAACAAACACGTGTATGGTCAAACACTGTCATTTAACTTTAGTTGTTTTTTGTTTCATCCGTTTCATATAGACATCTGTTTACGCAAAAAGTATGATTACTTTATATTTTGAAAATTTAAAATTATGTATGGATGGTTCAGATTGTTCATCGAAACAGAATTTCAAATATCTCCTTAACAGGGTATCAGAACGAAACAACAGCATACAAGTATGACAGAAAGTGTTCGTACCCTTAGGTCATGAGTAGTGTTTTCCTCATAACTTAAAAATGTTTTTGTGTTTTTTTTCTTAGAGCAAAGCCACATCAGGCTATCTGCTGAGCCCACCGAGGGGAATCGTACCCCTGATTTCAGCGTTGTAAATCCGGATACATACCGCTGTACTAGCGGGGGGCGTGACTTAAAAAGTATCATGACTAGGATAGGAAAAATACAGTATATTATAAATATTATTGAAAGACACGTCTACATATTTTTTATGTGTAAACTGAACGAAAAAAACTGTTTATAAACAAATAACCAAACATAAAATGGGTAGAAAGTATTCGTGCGTGTATTGTTTCCTTTTATATATTTTTTCTGCTTATTTCTCATTACACAATAACTCAAACACCAAAACAATGGTGTCAACCAATTTCAGTGAGGTGGCGAAGATTCAAATGAAGTGCAGTGTTCCCTCGTGTATCGCGGTAGATGCGTTCCAAAACCCCCCGCGAAAGGAGATTTTCCGCGAAGTGGGATCGCCGATTTTTACGTATATATTAATGTGCATTTAGACTTTTAAAACCCTCCCTGTACAACTATTTAACCCTCCCATTACAATACTGCTCATTATTGCTGAAATAATAAGAACAATTATTAAGATATTAAGCCTTAAAATTAAAAATTACATATCCTTAGCAGGTGGTGTCTTTTAGGGGGAACACCACTTACTCTTCTGTGGAAGGTGAATATAACATACGCTGTTATAAACTCAAATATATGTTTATATCTCAAAATATACCTGTTTTGTTTCTTTACACTATTAATTATATTTATTTTTAATATTTTAATGGTATTTAATGCTATATTTTAGATTTAATGTTTATTATTTTATATATATGTAGATATATATATATATATATGGGGGTCGGCCGAGCCCGCGAAGTAGCGAGGGAACACTGCATTCCATTTTATAAGTTGTAAAGTAGTAATAACAATTTTAATATATTTTTAATCATAATTCTGAAACAAACGATGTTATCATTATCTCTTGAAGCTAGCTTTGTTATAGACATCTGATGGTCTTTCAAATAACTTATGTACGAGGTGTGACAGTCATTTACAGTCAATAACACTATACAACACAAATTTTGTTCCTGGATAGTATGTGTTATTTCTCAATTGCTTATGTTGTAAAATTACAGAAAATGGCCATTATTCCCTTCAAACTTTGCTTTTGTAACCTGGATAATTAAATTGAAAAATTAACCTATTTTCTGTGAAAAAAACGGGCAAATTTGCACATTTTCGCTTACATGAGGTCCAAATAAAACAACATATTAATCAAGAGTTGTATGTATTGACACTAACGTTTATACAAAATGTTTAGAAGTGAGTAGTTTTTCGAGACTTGCGACTGAAGTGTAAATCACTTTCACGTATCAGTCCTTAAATATAGTCTCCCATCTTGTTTTCGTTACACGCTCCCAGGTCACAAAAGCAAAGTTTGAAGACAAAAATAGGTCTTTTCCATTTATTTTAAACATAAGCAATTGGGAAATAACACTTTCTACCCAGGAGCAAGAAAAAGTATTTGTTTCTTTACATAGTGTAATAGACAAGCAATAAATATCAAAGTTGGATCCTCATTATACACAGAAAGTGGTTAAAAATAAAACCTTCCCATAATCTGTTTAACACTGTTTTAAAGAAAGCAAAATAGAACTTTCCATGAAGGAAGTAAATGTAGGGACAGCTAATATAAAGTAAGGATGATTCAAATGCCATACCTACAATGTTATGTACATTGAATTATTGATATTTGCCATCCCTACAGTTATTTTATTTTCCGAAAATATTTTTCTTTATTTCTTCGTTTGATAAAGCGAAGCATTCAGACTGAGATGAACTTTGAGTCTTTTATTTCACAGTTGAGACTGGATAGTTTAAGACAGCTTTGAATGTATTTTTTCATGTAATATATATAATCTAAGGTTCACTAATTGAAGAAACAAGATTTCGGGAAGTAGATAGTTTGAGTAGCGTCAGGATCCTGAGAAGCTGTAAAAACAAAAAAAAGCTTTATCAAGTTCTTTGTCAACTGAGTTGAAACACAGCAAAATAAGTGATTCGGTTAATTTCAAGTGATAATTAAAGTGTCTCACGAGGCTTAGGTTTTAGTATTTGTAAAACTGCACTTTTAAAAATTAACACCTGTGTTAAATGATTTATTTTATGTCTTTATATGACCCTGATTTATAAATGTATTTCTTCTTGTGTAACTAAAAACGTTCATAGCCTGTCCTGTTTTTGATTATACCTTTCTATCACTTTAAAGCTAAACAGAAAGTTAATTGTTACGAATGTTTGAGTTGCTTCAAGCTCTTTTATCTTACAATTGATAAGAATTAAAAAAAAATTGTTGGTGGGCCGTCTGCCCCTAATTTAGCATTGTAAGACTAGAAGGAATGCATCTTGTCATCACCACTTGAGTTACTCTTTTACCAGCGAATAGTGAGATTGACCGTCACATTATAACGCCCCACGCCTGGAAGATCAAGTATATTTTAAGGAAAGGGAATTCAAACCCGCGACCCTTGGATTACGAGTGGAGTGCCTTAACCAACTGGCCATGCCGAGGCTCAACATTAACTGACCAAATGTTCACTTTTTTCACATAAATTTGTTAATTTTAAATTTTGCACAAAACTACACGAGGGCTACCTGCGCTAGCCGTCCCTAATTGAGTAGTGTAAAACAAGAGAAAAGTCAGATAGTCATCACCACCCACCGCGGCCGATTACGAGAGAGTGATTTAACTACCTGGCCATGTCGGTCCGAGCTCTGAATAAACATTGAGAGCGCGTACTTATGAAATGTTAACTTGAAATGCACTGATGGTCCAATAATTTTATTTTTAATATCCGAAATAATTGTTCAATCTTTCTTTCCTCATTAATAAGTCTAAAAAGCTTTCCAAATCTAAAGTTAAATTACTTAACAACCATTTCTACTTACCTGGATAAAAGTTAATCATGGCCCTTATATTGAAATTTTCTATTTCTTTAGACACTTTTGTATCAAACTGCACGCTATACCTTTAACTATAACCACTTCTTAACTGGCCGTCAAGTCCTGCTCCACTTTCCGACCCACTGGCAAGACCTGCACCACTTCGTTAACCAAAGCCTGTCCTATCACTTACACTCAGTCCTCCACTACCAACCAACCCACTTCTAAGTCCTGCGTCGTCCCCCAATATATCAGGAGCACCAGGGACTAATCCTTGACCATCATCGATTCCAAATCTGCTACTATATCCTGGTGATAACTCACTTCTGCGACCTGCACCTTTTCCGACATCTCCACAATAACCAGTGGCCAGGTGGTAGTCTAAACCAACCCTATTTCCTTATCATCTATTAAATCTATTTCTCAATCTGCTCCCAAGTAAAGGGTTGAAGTAATGTCCCACACCACCACCAATTCCAAACAAACTACTATATTCGTCTCTACGTAACAACATACTTCTACAACCTAGAATGTTTCTGAATGATCTAGGATAACTAGGGGCCAACTCATAATCTAAATCACCCCTACTTCCTGACTGTCTTTTACTTAAGCCATGTTTTATTTTGACACCGTCATAACCGCTGTAATCTTCTTTTTCATTATATTTTGCATCATTTTCGTCTTCAATGTAATCACTTTAAAAAAAGTCTGGTTTACTTTCTGTAGTATAGAACGTGACAATCAGATGCAGACCTGCAACCTGAAATAAAATGAAACGTCAGATACACGAGCCGAGAGGTATGGCCTGGTGGTTAAATTGATTAACTTTATTATTTGAAAAGTGAAACTTTGAAACTCTTCCGTTTTTAAATGTTGATATTCTTACTTATTTATACTAACTTGAGCATCGAAATTACGTCAGTTATTACCAATTACCTTCCACCAATACGATTTTATGCGTCCAAATGTAGTCTGTCATTCATTCTTAGCTCACTATCCAATCTTGTTTCACTTTCTCTTCTTCCTCCGGAATCTCCTTGTCTTGTTGTTCGTGTTTCTCTTGTTAACCCATCTATTAAGTTGGGGTCATTGTGAAAAACCAAGCCTACGTCTGTGTCTCTTCTAAACATATTCTTTTTGTATCTTCCATTTCCGTTACATATTCCAAAATCCGGTTTCTTGTCAAAACCACATTTATTCCTACGTCTGTTAAGAGCTCTGCTATTTCCCCAGAAATATTTGTAACCACTATTACCATTGTGGATGTTTCGGGTTTTCTTGTTACTTCAGTTTTCAGCGTACCTTCCTACAGTGTAGACCGTAATCATCAAAAGTAGAATGAAATTCTGTAAAAAAATAAATAATAAATTTCATTTTTTATGGATTAGGACCATTAAACAACCAAGCTATTTGCTTTTTCCGTGAGGAAATTCTGTATATCCAAAGTTATTTCACGGAAACATACAGTTACACAAATTAGTACGATATAAATTAACTTATTCTATAACTTTTTTTCCATAAAGTTTTAATACTTTATTGCGAAATGTTCATACATAGAACAGATTAAGTATAAAATAAATGGCATTATTCATGTTTAGTTTAAATTCGTATTAATAACTGTAATAGAAATGACTGATTAATTTAGTGAATCTAGTCAACACAAAGATTATTTTACTGGTATTGTGACAGATTCTGCGCGAGGAACTTGATGGTAAATTCAACATAATTTTCTTTTTTGTTGTTTTATATGATATTAACGTTTGTCACAGTATTATTTTACTGGGAATTCTGTTATACTGAAATGGAATACCTTTCTAAGAATTATGTTATCAATTTATATCTCACTAACAGTGTAATGAGATCAGGTCTCTAATGTACAAAAATTAATTTTGATCTATTTATCTCATATTATTTTGCCACTTTTCGTACTGGAATGATACCATGCAACAAATACAACTATTTATTTCCGGTAAGCTGTGCTCGAGTTCAACCGATAATTAACTTACAGAATAAACTGTAAAACACTTACCACTGACTTCATCTTCATTATACTGCAATAAGCTGTAATACGTTGATATCAGCTGCAAGTTAGTTGGTTATGTTAATAGTATCCTTCAAATTTACGAATTTTTTATAATGTGTTATAATGGCGCCATCACAGTGAAGGCCATAGCTCTGAGTTACGAAACTTTTATGGTCCAGATTACTATTTATTGATTTTAAATTTTACAAAGGTCGTACTTTATAATTAGATTCTCTTCCAGATATATTGATAAACAAATTCAAATCACTAATCAACACTATAATACTGTTTGACTTTTAACAGTTTTGATGAATCCCATTAAATTGAACAACAACATGTCACACTGTAACCATGCAGGAAATATGGAAGTGTTACCGTAAAGTAAAGACAAAGACATTGTTCTACAACACCGTTTCAGTTCATTATTGAAAAGGAAACGTTGAAAATATGTTAATAGAAGTATTTTATGTTTGGATTGGAATTGACAAAAACAGAGAACTCTATAAACTTAAGTTTTGTTTTTTAAATGTTCTGAAACCATGATTTTATTTGATAAATAAATATTTCATTTAAAAGAATTTCTGGAACATAGTGCTGTCTAGTGAGATTCAAACAGTATAAAAGGAAAGAAAAAAGTTTATATTTGTGTATGTACCGGTGAACTAAAAATATTTTGATTTAAGATTATGATAAACTCCCATCTAATAAAGATTTCTGACAGTAGTTGATAGTAAAGAGTGAATATAATTATTCTTACCGCCACTTCTTTCATTTCTTAAAATAAAAATAGATGGCCAGATTGTTGTTGTTGTTGTTTTGAATTAAGCACAAAGCTACACAATGGGCTACCTGTGCTCTGCCCACCACGGGTATCGAAACCCGGATTTTAGCGTATAAGTCCGCAGACATACCACTGAGCCACTGGGGGACAGATGGCCAGATGTCATGGTATATTCTAAACAAACTGTATTATCAAAGAAAGCTTCGACTGTCTCCAAGCCAACTTCATATCCCATAAACTCACTTTGAGGATTAGCTTATTAAATATTAAAACTGATTTATTAATTTTACGTGAGTGTGTGGCCCAATTATTTGTGATTTAGATAATGTGATTACTGAACAAAATAATGACGAGTTAAAATAACTTGCTTGTTTGATCAAAGAGCGGAAACAGAACTTTGCTAGATATGATCTCTTAATACTGTGAAAAAAATAATAAAACTTGGGAAGAGCTGGTTCATCTATTACAAAAATGCTGAAAATGAGTCAACTTTAAAAAGTCCGTGTTTTTTTTCTTTTACACGGCAGAGATGTACTGCTGCCTAGGCAACAGATAGTGACCACAAAAATATTTTATCATGCAGAAGGTTATGATTACAAGACTGAGCTATAACAGAGAATGCCGTTAGCTTTAGAGGTTAATAAAGAAACATTCAACACAACCTGCTCTACATAGAGAGAAAAAACAAATAAAAAGGCGAAACCGATGATGTAAAATTAACATATAAATTATTTTTATTCCCTTATCGTTAAGAGAGAAAACACCAAGAAACAAGTAAAAGTGTGGAAAGACACTTAAAGAAACGAGTTTAATTTATTTTGAGAATAAAGAAATGTGTGGAAAAAGAAAACAGTTGGTACATGTTAAAAGATTAAAGAAACTGAAGAAAAGAAACCCTATCATTCCGAATATATGACTGATGAAAACCACACAACTGATAAAAAGTTAGTATTAAAGTGGAATCCAGTGAGTTGAATAAGCTAGATTTATCTTATGATAATGAAGAGATTGTGAAGCCAGTATAGAAAATTAAAATTTATAGAACGTTAACACTCTATTAGGTGATGGGAGTGTTGACACAGATAACATATACCGACGTATACCCTATCTAGTGACGTTAACGTCCCTGTACCAAGGGACCATGTATCAAGAACATCTATAACGACGTAAGATGATACTCTTACCCATGATTATAACCTTAGATCACTGGTCGTGTACCAACTCAACAAGAAGTAATCCTTACCTCCACTAAAAGACGAATTAACTTTTAACCTCAAGTACTTTTAAATAGATTCACAAATGACATTAATAGAGTTTTTGTTAGCTCTGTTGAAGAAACACGTGGTGTTATAGAAGTTTTTAACAATATGTTAAGCCGTAGTCGTAGCTGTAATAAGACTTAAGTTGACAATATAGGATGTGTATAAAAATTATTGAATATGTTATATATATATATCTTTGTGTCTGTGTGGTTATCGGACATTTCTCTTCATATGTTTCAGTTGTAGAAATATCTGTAGCTTTACTACGATCATTTTTCTTTTGTTGAATGGAAACATGGCGGAAAATAATGTATTTTACCAGAAAGAAATAAGACGGGTATGCTTTTTATTGAAAGAGAAAATCTTATATTATCAAGAGATAAGTGAATAATTTTCGAAGATATACCATTTTTACAGTATGTTCGATTAATATTTTGATTACGAGAAGAAGTAATATTGTTCGCAAAATCTTTTCTCGTTAGTTGTCGTGTTAGTTTCAATGACGGTGGTTCGGAAAATATTACGTCAATTTATATGACAAATCAAGTAACAGCAATCTTATGTTCAGTAAGAGTCATACAGGAAGGAACTGAGAACTATAGTTAGACGATATCTTATCAAAACAGAAGTTTTGTAATTATAATTAAATTATATTAAAGATAGCGTCTCGATTTCCGATCGGATTCCACAAAATGTGGTTTAAAAGACGCAAGTAGAAATGTTTTTAAATTTTTCTTCACATAAGCAAAAACATACGATTTACGTCAATTAAACAAAAAAATCGAACAACAAAGACAGGTATAGATACAAATAGTTAACTTAACAGGTCACTGTAATGAACTAATTAAACCAGACTCTTCAATTAGATGACCAGAAATTTTGGAAAGTGTCCTTAGTCTTAGAAAACATCTTGATACATACCAGAATCAGACAGTCTGAACTTATATGTTAGCTTTCAATTCTAGAATTCAAAATAACTAATAAAAATTATTATTTACAGTTGGAAATTGTAAGACTGAGTTATCTAGGTTAGAACAAGTATTATGTATGTAGCTGAAGATAGAAAGTTAGTTCATACTTTATACATCGAAATATATTAGAAAAAAATAGTGGATGAAATTAACAGGAAATTACTTCCGTACTTACAATATATGAAACCTACTAATAGTGAATAGATTTATAAGTATTACAAATGAACTTATGTGAAGACAGCTGCAGCATAGAATACACTTAGGGTGTTTATAGAGATGTGTTTGAAAGCAACGAATAGAATGTTCAAATTATATAGGATTGTATACTTAACCTCGACCTTTTACTGTTCGTTAGCTCTAAGTGTGGAAATGAAAGAGAAAAATATCCCAAAATGTGTAGAAGGTCTCCTTAAAGTACATAACCCTGAACATTTGAAAAATAGAATAATTATACTTGCATAACTTTATTGTTACAAAATTAAAACACCAATAACTTGATTATTTTATGTGTAAAATATGAACTTACCTAATCGATACTATGCTCTCAATGAAATATAAATTGTTTTTTTTTATCGAACTTAAGTAATTAAATTAAAGAATAGTTAATATCTCAGATTGGTCAGCTCAGAGCCAAGAAACTACGTTGTCCTTTTGTTTTAGAAGTAAAACTAAATATACATGAATTCCTTTGAATATAAGCTATTGCCTATGAAAAAGTTATAGTTAATTCAAAATATAAAACTAGATTTAAATTTTAAATGACTATCAATCTTAAAGGATCACATCCGAAACTTGCCCTGTTCGAGAGCTGGGTAAAGTATCAAGGAATTTTAACATGAACATCACAGGAGAGCTACAGTTTAAGTGAAAGTTGACTGATTCAGTAATGATAACATTGTGATTGGTAGTTATATTTGTAAGTACGGTGTTATACACACTGCGTGAAAAATTGGCTTTGATGACATATTGTAAGTTAGATACGCTTATTCAAGAATAAAACCAAATCAGGCGGGCAACAATAAAAGATTGTCTTACTTACAGGCTACTGAAGTGGTTGAATTATGTGATGACATCTCATCTGATTTTGATATAGAGTGATTTATAATAGCTGAACATTAATATTGAATTCGTGAATAATTGGCGAAGTTACCTAATTATAAGTTAAATATACAGATCAAAATTAATAGAGTCAATTTATATACATATGTTTGAGAAACCAAAAATGAAATGTTCGAAAACAGGCGTACAAGAACAAGATTAATTTCACACAGACGATAACAAAAGAAGTTATGAAATATTACCGCAAAACAGTTAATGAGTGACAAATAAAATAAAACCCACATTACGATGGTGTTATTCCAGAAGAAAACAACTTGAGCGGTGAAGTGTTAAGTGATACATCGAAGTGCCTGTAAAACAGTTAAGTGAGAGAGTTGTTACAACGTTCTCTTCCGAGAAGACATTTCTGTTATGAGTTCAAAGAAACGACCAGGAGAGAACAATCGTGAAATGAAGACGAATGAGACGTGTCTTGATTGTTACGGATGGACTGCAATTTGTTGTATTAATTAAACTTAAATAGTATAACGTGCCCCATATTAATCACTCTTTTCTTAACTTGGAGTTTTTTTCACGATAAGTGGTCAAGTGTTATTTCGCTAATGAATATTATGTGATAATGTACTATCATTGAGTGTGTTTACTATATATCACTATATCTATGAACAAGTGTATAATGAATTTATGGTATAAATGTACATACATTTATTTACATTATTAATATTAAAATGTAAATGGTGATGGATGTAAGATGTAAGGATCGAAAAAGTGAGCTTTCACGAGTAAATATTTATAAGAGATTTTTATAAAACAAATGGGAGTGAGGCCTCGCTAAATATTTTTGAAGTATCGTATAATATTGAGAATTGTGATACAGAATACAGTGAAGTATCATCAGACGCGTGTATAAAACAATTATGATCCTAGAACAACAATGCTTGAATTAAACATGTTGAGAACAATTTTGCTGCTCGTTTAGCGTTTAGTCTGTAATTAGTTGACGCTATTAACAAAAGAGCTCAACCAAGAAGAAACTATGACAGATTGACACCACTACAGTGTGAGAAAAAAGTTACAAAAGATTGAATACCAACAAGCTTAAAACTTCGTGAAATGTAAACAACTGTCTTATTGATTAAATATCGATAACAAGAATGTAAGTACAGATACAAGATAAATATCCGGGTAAAACATTTGGCCATGTAGTAATATTTCTTTTACAGCATTTCTTTTTCGAACTGTCAACACTCGATATATATTCTACAGAAATTAACCAAAGCAAGCATTCGATATCAAATCGTGTTCCTTTAACAGGAAAAACATACATACAGACAGATTAACGAAATTTTTCTTTTAACAATAAATTATACTTTATTTCTTACTTTATTCAGTTTATTGTTTTATGTTTTTATTGCAAAAAAAGTCAAACTAAGTTTCAAGCAGAGTTTTTATTTCCTAATTAAGTTTACAGTAATGTCAAATGTACATTTTTCTTGCACTGTATAACCTTCGGATTGTTTTTTAAATAAAGGTAAGATTTCAAAATATCTACTGGCGATAATCCGGATCCTAACAAGCCGTAAAATTAAAAACATATATAAAGTTTCATATAAGTATAGTTAAAAGCAAAAAATTGTCGATGTTGCTATTAATAAGTTAT
>MU033982.1:23888-41374 GCA_011833715.1 Carcinoscorpius rotundicauda
TTGTGGTCATTATCTGTTGCCTAGGCAGCAGTACATCTCTGCCGTGTAAAAGAAAAAAACGGACTTTTTAAAGTAGACTCATTTTCAGCATTGTTGTAATAGATGAACCAGCTCTTCCCAAGTTTTATTATTTTTCTCACTGTTTTGACAGATCATATCTAGCAAAGTTCTGTTTCCGCTTTTTGATCAAACAAGCAAGTTATTTTAACTCGTCATTATTTTGTTCAGTAATCACATTATCTAAATCACAAATAATTGGGCCACACACTCACGTAAAATTAATAGATCAGTTTTAATATTTAATTAGCTAATCCTCAAAGTGAGTTTACGGGATATGAAGTTGGCTTGGAGACAGTCGAAGCTTTCTTTGATAATACATTTTTTTAAGATACCATGACATCTGGCCATCTATTTTTATTTTAAGAAATGAAAGAAGTGGCGGTAAGAATAATTATATTCACTCTTTACTATCAACTACTGTCAGAAATCTTTATTAGATGGGAGTTTATCATAATCTTAAATCAAAATATTTTTAGTTCACCGGTACATACACAAATATAAACTTTGTTGTTTCCTTTTATACTGTTTGAATCTCACTAGACAGCACTATGTTCAGAAAATCTTTTAAATGAAATTTTTATTTATCAACTAAAATCACGGTTTCAGAACATTTAAAAAACAAAACTTAAGTTTATAGAATTCTCCATTTTTGTCAATTCCAATCCAAACATAAAATACTTCTATTAACATATTTTCAACGTTTCCTTTTCAATAATGAACTGAAACGGTGTTGTAGAACAATGTCTGTCTTTACTTTACGGTAACACTTCCATATTTCCTGCATGGTTACAGTGTGACATGTTGTTGTTCAATTTAATGGGATTCATCAAAACTGTTAAAAGTCAAACAGTATTATAGTGTTGATTAGTGATTTGAATTTGTTTATCAATATATCTGGAAGATAATCTAATTATAAAGTACGACCTTTGTATAATTTAAAATCAATAAATAGTAATCTGGGTCATAAAAGTTTCGTAACTCAGAGCTATGGCCTTCACTGTGATGGCGCCATTATAACACATTATAAAAAATTCGTAAATTTGAAGGATACTATTAACATAACCAACTAACTTGCAGCTGATATCAACGTATTACAGCTTATTGCAGTATAATGAAGATGAAGTCAGTGGTAAGTGTTTTACAGTTTATTCTGTAAGTTAATTATCGGTTGAACTCGAGCACAGCTTACCGGAAATAAATAGTTGTATTTGTTGCATGGTATCATTCCAGTACGAAAAGTGGCAAAATAATATGAGATAAATAGATCAAAATTAATTTTTGTACATTAGAGACCTGATCTCATTACACTGTTAGTGAGATATAAATTGATAACATAATTCTTAGAAAGGTATTCCATTTCAGTATAACAGAATTCCCAGTAAAATAATACTGTGACAAACGTTAATATCATATAAAACAACAAAAAAGAAAATTATGTTGAATTTACCATCAAGTTCCTCGCGCAGAATCTGTCACAACACCAGTAAAATAATCTTTGTGTTGACTAGATTCACTAAATTAATCAGTCATTTCTATTACAGTTATTAATACGAATTTAAACTAAACATGAATAATGCCATTTATTTTATACTTAATCTGTTCTATGTATGAACATTTCGCAATAAAGTATTAAAACTTTATGGAAAAAAGTTATAGAATAAGTTAATTTATATCGTACTAGTTTGTGTAACTGTATGTTTCCGTGAAATAACTTTGGATCTACAGAATTTCCTCACGGAAAAAGCAAATAGCTTGGTTGTTTAATGGTCCTAATCCATAAAAAATGAAATTTATTATTTATTTTTTTACAGAATTTCATTCTACTTTTGATGATTACGGTCTACACTGTAGGAAGGTACGCTGAAAACTGAAGTAACAAGAAAACCCGAAACATCCACAATGGTAATAGTGGTTACAAATATTTCTGAGGTAATAGCAGAGCTCTTAACAGACTTAGGATAAAAGTGGTTTTGACAAGAAACCGGATTTTGAAATATGTAACGGAAATGGAAAATACAAAAAGAATATGTTTAGAAGAGACACAGACGTAGGCTTGGTTTTTCACAATGACCCCAACTTAATAGATGGGTTAACAAGAGAAACACGAACAACAAGACAAGGAGATTCCGGAGGAAGAAGAGAAAGTGAAACAAGATTGGATAGTGAGCTAAGAATGAATGACAGACTACATTTGGACGTATAAAATCGTATTGGTGGAAGGTAATTGGTAATAACTGACTTAATTTCGATGCTCAATTTAGTATAAATAAGTAAGAATATCAACATTTAAAAACGGAAGAGTTTCAAAGTTTCACTTTTCAAATAATAAAGTTAATCAATTTAACCCCCAGGCCATACCTCTCGGTTCGTGTATCTGACGTTTCATTTTATTTCAGGTTGCAGGTCTGTATCTGATTGTCACGTTCTACACTACAGAAGGTAAACCAGACTTTTTTTAAAGTGATTACATTGAAGACGAAAATGATGCAAAATATAATGAAAAAGAAGATTACAGCGGTTATGACGGTGTCAAAATAAAACATGGCTTAAGTAAAAGACAGTCAGGAAGTAGGGGTGATTTAGATTATGAGTTGGCCCCTAGTTATCCTAGATCATTCAGAAACATTGTAGGTTGTAGAAGTATGTTTGTACGTAGAGACGAATATAGTAGTTTGTTTGGAATTGGTGGTGGTGTGGGACATTACTTCAACCCTTTACTTGGGAGCAGATTGAGAAATAGATTTAATAGATGATAAGGAAATAGGGGTGGTTTAGACTACCACCTGGCCACTGGTTATTGTGGAGATGTCGGAAAAGGTGCAGGTCGCAGAAGTGAGTTATCACCAGGATATAGTAGCAGATTTGGAATCGATGATGGTCAAGGATTAGTCCCTGGTGCTCCTGATGTATTGGGGGACGACGCAGGACTTAGAAGTGGGTTGGTTGGTAGTGGAGGACTGAGTGTAAGTGATAGGACAGGCTTTGGTTAACGAAGTGGTGCAGGTCTCGCCAGTGGGTCGGAAAGTGGAGCAGGACTTGACGGCCAGTTAAGAAGTGGTTATAGTTAAAGGTATAGCGTGCAGTTTGATACAAAAGTGTCTAAAGAAATAGAAAATTTCAATATAAGGGCCATGATTAACTTTTATCCAGGTAAGTAGAAATGGTTGTTAAGTAATTTAACTTTTAGATTTGGAAAGCTTTTTAGACTTATTAATGAGGAAAGAAAGATTGAACAATTATTTCGGATATTAAAAATAAAATTATTGGACCATCAGTGCATTTCAAGTTAACATTTCATAAGTACGCGCTCTCAATGTTTATTCAGAGCTCGGACCGACATGGCCAGGTAGTTAAATCACTCTCTCGTAATCGGTCGCGGTGGGTGGTGATGACTATCTGACTTTTCTCTTGTTTTACACTACTCAATTAGGGACGGCTAGCGCAGGTAGCCCTCGTGTAGTTTTGTGCAAAATTTAAAATTAACAAATTTATGTGAAAAAAGTGAACATTTGGTCAGTTAATGTTGAGGCCCGGCATGGCCAGTTGGTTAAGGCACTCCACTCGTAATCCAAGGGTCGCGGGTTTGAATTCCCTTTCCTTAAAATATACTTGATCTTCCAGGCGTGGGGCGTTATAATGTGACGGTCAATCTCACTATTCGCTCGTAAAAGAGTAACTCAAGTGGTGATGACAAGATGCATTCCTTCTAGTCTTACAATGCTAAATTAGGGGCAGACGGCCCACCAACAATTTTTTTTAATTCTTATCAATTGTAAGATAAAAGAGCTTGAAGCAACTCAAACATTCGTAACAATTTACTTTCTGCTTAGCTTTAAAGTAATAGAAACGTATAATCAAAAACAGGACAGGCTATGAACGTTTTTAGTTACACAAGAAGAAATAAGTTTATAAATCAGGGTCATATAAAGACGTACAATAAATCATTTAACACAGGTGTTAATTTTTAAAAGTGCAGTTTTACAAATACTAAAACCTAAGCCTCGTGAGACACTTTAATTGTCACTTGAAATTAACCGAATCACTTATTTTGCTGTGTTTCAACTCAGTTGACAAAGAACTTGATAAAGCTTTTTTTTATTTTTACAGCTTTTCAGGATCCTGACGCTACTCAAACTATCTACTTCCCGAAATCTTGTTTCTTCAATAAGTGAACCTTAGATTATATATATTACATGAAAAAATACATTCAAAGCTGTCTTAAACTATCCAGTCGCAACTGTGAAATAAAAGACTCAAAGTTCATCTCAGTCTGAATGCTTCGCTTTATCAAACGAAGAAATAAAGAAAAATATTTTCGGAAAAGAAAATAACTGTAGGGATGGCAAATATCAATAATTCAATGTACATAACATTGTAGGTATGGCATTTGAATCATCCTTACTTTATATTAGCTGTCCCTACATTTACTTCCTTTATGGAAAGTTTTATTTTGCTTTCTTTAAAACAGTGTTAAACAGATTATGGGAAGATTTTATTTTTAACCACTTTCTGTGTATAATGAGGATCCAACTTTGATATTTATTGCTTGTCTATTACACTATGTAAAGTTGTTGTTTCGAATTAAGCACAAAGCTACAAAATGGGCTATTTGTGCTCTGTCCACCACGGGTATCGAAACCCGGATATTAGCGTGTAAGTCCGCAGACATATCGCTGAGCCACTGGGGGCACTATGTAAAGAAACAAATACTTTTTCTTGTTCCTGGGTAGAAAGTGTTATTTCCCAATTGCTTATGTTTAAAATAAATGGAAAAGACCTATTTTTGTCTTCAAACTTTGCTTTTGTGACCTGGGAGCGTGTAACGAAAACAAGATGGGAGACTATATTTAAGGACTGATACGTAAAAGTGATTTACACTTCAGTCGCAAGTCTCGAAAAACTACTCACTTCTAAACATTTTGTATAAACGTTAGTGTCAATACATGTAATTCTTGATTAATATGTTGTTTTATTTGGACCTCATGTAAGCGAAAATGTGCAAATTTGCCCGTTTTTTTCACAGAAAATAGGTTAATTTTTAAATTTAATTATCCAGGTTACAAAAGCAAAGTTTGAAGGGAATAATGGCCATTTTCTGTACTTTTACAACATAAGTAATTGAGAAATAACACATACTATCCAGGAACAAAATTTGTGTTGTATAGTGTTATTGACTGTAAATGACTGTCACACCTCGTACATAAGTTATTTGAAAGACCATCAGATGTCTGTAACAAAGCTAGCTTCAAGAGATAATGATAACATCGTTTGTTTCAGAATTATGATTAAAATTGTTATTACTGCTTTACAACTTATAAAATTTGAAGTACAGTGTTCCCTCGCCACTTCGCGGGCTCGGCCGACCCCCCCCCCCACATATATATAAAATAATAAACATTAAATCTAAAATATAGCATTAAATACCATTAAAATATTAAAAATAAATATAATTAATAATGTAAAGAAAAAACAACAGGTATATTTTGAGATATAAACATATATTTGAGTTTATAACAGCGTATGTTATATTCACCTTCCACAGAAGAGGAAGTGGTGTCCCCCCTAAAAGACACCACCTGCTGAAGATATGTAATTTTTAATTTTAAGGCTTAATATCTTAATAATTGTTCTTATTATTTTAGCAATAATGAACAGTATTGTAATGGGAGGGTTAAATAGTTGTGCAGGGAGGGTTTTAAAAGTTTAAATGCACATTAATATATACGTAAAAATCGGCGATCCCACTTCGCGGAAAATCTCCTTTCGCGGGGGGTTTCGGAACTCATCTACCGCGATACACGAGGGAACACTGTACTTCATTTGAATCTTCGCCACCTCACTGAAATTGGTTGACACCATTGTTTTGGTGTTTGAGTTATTGTGTAATGAGAAATAAGCAGAAATAATATATAAAAGGCAACAATACACGCACGAATACTTTCTACCAATTTTATGTTTGGTTATTTGTTTATAAACAGTTTTTTTTCGTTCAGTTTACACATAAAAATATGTAGACGTGTCTTTCAATAATATTTGTAATATACTGTATTTTTGCTATTCTAGTCATGATACTTTTTAAAATGTTGATTTAATTTGTAAAATTACTGCTTGATAATTTTAATATCAGCAATGAGTTATGAAGATTGTGGGACAAAATTGTTAAACACTCGTTTTATCTCAAGGGTTTCTCTCTTAGTATGTTTTGGTGGTAACTACAGTAACCTTTTCCATACATGTTACTTAGGAAAGACCAGGCATGGCCAAGTGGGTTAAGACGTTGGACTCATAATCTGAGGATCGCGGGTTCAAATCTCCGTCGCATTAAACATGCTCGTCTTTTTAGCCGTAAGGACGTTATATTGTCTCAATCAATCCCACTATTCGTTATTAAAAGAGTAACCCAAGAGTCGGCGGTGGGTGTTAATGACTACCTGCTTTTTCTCTTGTTTCACACTGATAAATTAGGGACGGCCAGCGCAGATAGCTCTCATGTAGCCATGCACGAAATTCCAAGAAAATAAAAAAAATAGGATTGAAAGTAGCTTTATGATTGGTAGCTATGTAGGATTTATACGTGACGACAAAACAGTCGTTTATGGAGAAACTGGTGCACGAGCATGTTACGAACTATTTTGTTGTTTTTGGAATTACTTAAAATGTAAGTTCAATATACTTTCTACAAAAAAAAAGGTTTCTTATTTTTTAAAACTTTTTCCGTCTGGGATATTTATCTAAATAAGTATTCAGTTTCTGTGAATAAATAAATGTTATTCACGTCAGTATTCAACTGATCTTATCTGCGTCCAATGGATGCCGTCCAGTAACGAGTATTCATTGTGAAGATCACTTGTATCCGTAATTCCCCAGATGGTTACTAAAGCGGAAAGTTTCAAATTGTGTCGCTTACGGCAAATCATATTTCTGTTGTCAGATCAAGATAATCGCAAATTACATTATTTGTTTCGTTATGTTTTCTTATTTGTTTATTTACTGGTAGCTAAGCTCAAAGCTACTCAATAGACTACATACGTTCTGCCCACCACGGAACCCACCTTTTAACGATGTATGTTCCTATAAATATCACTGTGTCGGGACTGTGTTTGCTTAACTGATTCTTAAGATTGCTTTTGCCAAAAATAAATAAAGAAATGAAAAGAAATAATGAAAAAAATGAAAATTATTCTTGAATAAGCGAATAATATTATTTTGTTATTTAGCCTACAAATGTGAGCTTCAGATTTACGTACCGCTGATCTACTTGGGGAAATTTAATACAAAATAATTTAACAAACATAAATTCTTAAGTTCTTACCACAAATATAAACAAATGATTCTAAGAGTTGTTTCACTTGTATGAACCTGAGACTAGTTTATACTGGTTTTAACTTAATACACGTTGAAAAAGGCGTATATTGAGAATTTATTAAATAATATACGTTTTAATACAAATACATTATTACGGGAGTGTATCTAATACGTTCCATGATCTTTTCATGATGTGCTAAAACACGTAGGTCTGAGAAGTCTTGATATAACTGAAAAAGAAACCCTTATGACACGTTCTTTTCCTGAATCTGTCCAATTCCTTATAGTTCACGATGCCATAGCTATGACCAGTTCTTTTCCAGGATCTGTCCATTTTCTTATAATTCATTTTGGTACCAACGACCTTAAACAATCCGATAAGACTGCTGAAGACTTCTTCTCAGAACTTGAAAGCACAATAATAAATATCTTCAGCCTCAGACCACACATTAAACTGGCATAGGAGTACAAGAAGTTATTTGGTCTGTTAGCCGTACTTATTACAGTTATAAAAAAGCGAAAATTTATATAGAAAGATAGCCTAATCATATTATTTACTTCCATCTATGAAACTGTTGTATTTAAACTACGTTATGCAAATAGCGCAATGATGATACTGTAAAGAAAACTATCCTTTTTAAGTAGTGTACTTGGTGCACTTCATTGGTTGGGTATATATATATACAGTACGGAGCAAAAGTGTTAGAACGAAATCAAAAATTATATTTCAAGCTATTTTCAAAGAACAGTGGATGTTAAATCATAGGTGATACATTCAAAGTTTGTTAATCTTCATATTTAGTACAATAAAAATTTGGTGGTGGTACTTGACTTCAGCAAACAGATAATGTTTTCTGTCTTATATTAATAACTATAGATAGCCTTTCAGGTACTGTCACGTAATAATTAATGTCCTTTGCAACTTTGCTCCAAATGTTTCAAGTACAAAAGGAAGTTTTGATTTGTTAATTTTTTATGTTTCAAAGTCTAGACATCTTCAATTGGGTTGAGACCGAGGCTCTTTGGAGGCATTGCATCATTTGATTGATTCCAGTAACACTTCTTTCTTAGCTAAGTAATTTCTTCATAGGACGGATGAATGTTTGAGGTCAGCTGTATTTGTTGCACGGTATAATTTCAATATCAGAAGTGACAGCCCTCTACCTAGAATAATGTGAGATAATTTGACTAAAATTAAATCTTATGATACGAGAACTGATCTCATTATGGGATATTGTTAGTGAAATATACGTTTGATAACAATATTTTTTGAAAGCTATTCAAATTTAGTATAAAATAATTCCCATTAAAACAGTACTGTGATAAATGTTCTCATCATGTAAAACAACAAACAGGAGGAATTATGTTGAATTTCCCACCAAGCTTCTCGAGTGCTGTCTGTCTTTGTTTGTTTGTTTGGAATTTCGCACAAAGCTATTCAAGGGCTATCTGTGCTAGCCGTCCCTAATTTAGCAGTGTAAGACTAGAGGGAAGGCAGCTAGTCATCACTACCCACCGCCAACTCTTGGGCTACTCTTTTACCAACGAATAGTGGGATTGACCTTCACATTATACACCCCCACGGCTGGGAGGGCGAGCATGTTTAGCGCGAACCCGCGACCCTCGGATTACGAGTGCACGCCTTAACGCGCTCATGGTTATGACAGAGGAAAATTCGTAACAGCTAACTGAGGTAAGTATCATTGAATATTCCAAACTTTAAATATAAAAATATTGCAAAGCTCCACTTTTCTCGTAAGAAGTGTAAATAACTTAACCTTCCAGCCATGCTGCTCGACAAGCAATCTAAAGAAACAAACTTGAACCTGTTTTTACTTATGTTGATGCCCTCAGTTGGTACAGTGGTAAGTCTATGGATTTACAACGCTGAAATCAGCGTTTCAATTCCCCTCGGTGGACTCAGCAGACAGATCGATGTGGCTTTGCTATGAGTTTGTTTGTTTGTTTTTGAGTTTTGCACAAAGTTACTCGAGGGCTATCTATGTTAGCTGTCCCTAATTTAATAGTGTAAGACTAGAAAGAAGGCAGCTAGTCATCACCACCCACCGCTAACTCTTGGACTACTTTTTTACCAACAAATAGTGGGATTGGCCGTCACATTATAACGTCCCCACGGCTGAAAGGGCGAGCATGTTTGGCGCGACGGGGATGCAAACCCGCGACTTTCAGATTACGAGTCGCACGCCTTAACACGCTTGGCCATGACGGGCCGGCTTTGCTATAAGAAAAACACACACACTAATGTTAATTGCATGGCATGACCAGCCGGTGAAGATGCTCGACACGTGATCTGAAAATCACGGGTTAGAATTTCCGTCACGCCAAATTATTATTGCCCCCCAGTGGCTCAGCGGTATGTGTGCGGACTTACACGCTAAAATACGGATTCGATACCCGTGGTGGGCATAGCACAGACAGCCCATTGTGTAGCTTTGTGCTTATTTCAAAACAACAACAACAGCCAAATTATTCCCGCTTTTTCAACCATGGGACGTTATAAAGTTACTCTCAACCCCCCAATTCGTTTGTTCAAAAGTAGCCTAAGAATTGGCGGTGGGTAGTGGCGACTTGCTTCCATACATTGATAAATTAGGGATGGGTAGCGCAGATAGCTCTCGTGTAGATCTTTGTGAAATTTTAAAAAAGCAAAGAAACCAATTCAGTAATATAAAATTAAAAAGAGGTAAAATTATAAGGTAGTTCATGATATTTGGACAGAAACTTATTGACTGATCGACATTTACTTCCACGTGGAAGAGAGGTAGGTCAGCGGTTTTACACCAGTGGAAACTGGAATTTGGTACTTGTTGTGGGTATGGGTAATGTGTAAGAACTCAAAATTAATACACATTAAACAATATGTTAAGTATTTAATGAGAATCATAAAGGTGTTAGTACACGTGTTCTTTTTAGTGCAAGTTTGTTTTTTTCTTTTTGAATTAAGCATAACGCTATATAATGAGCTACCTGTGCTCTGCCCACCACGGGTATCGAAACCCGGATTTTAGCGTGTAAGTCCGCAGACATACCGCTGAGCCACTGGGGGGGCCTTTTTAATACAAAGCTACACAGTGGGTCATTGCAATTCATCCACAGTATATAACCTAATACCGGTTATTAGCGTTTTAAGTCCCTAACATCATCGAAAAGTCGTTGAGAGAAGAGAGAGAACTATTGTATTTGTGTAGATAAGTAATTATCACGTTTAATAAAACGGTAAAAATGAAATATTGTAACTTCTACTTTACAATTAGCTCTAAGTAAATAGGAGTATATTACTTAAGGGAATTGGGTTTATGATATATAATGAATAAATAAATATTTTTAACTTAAAAACAAATTAATCAAAATACGTTTAATTTATTTTTGTTTTAACTTGTTTTCTTAAGTTAAAAAAATATATAATTAGTCAGTGATTTGGATATGTTGTTTTTAACGCAATCCTTTCTTATGATTTTTGGGTTCGAATCCCCGTCCCATCAAACATATTTCCTCTTTTAACCATTGAAGCGTTATAATGTGAGGGTCATCCCAATAATCGTTGGTAAAAGAGTAGCCCAAGAATTGGCGGTGGGTGGTGATGACTAGCTGTCTTCCTTGTTGTCTCACCAAACTCAAAACTATCCAAACCAAACCTTATTATTTTAGTTAATTATTTTCACCAATATATATATGTATAAGTATAATGTATAATGAAAACTATTTCACAAATAGTTGGCACACGTTTTTGTGGCTTTTGCATGCCTTGCAAAACATTTCAGTAGTTTCTTGATCACTTTTTAACCAAGGGAATGTTTCTTCCCATTTAGGTAGGTAACTCCGAGATCGTTTCTCTCATACTTTTCATTGCATTCCGTAGAAGACATTGATTGCTTGATCTTGCTGCCGAAGCGGCAGGAATGATCGCACTATGACCACTGACACTCACTAGGTGCCTGCTTTTTCCTTGACTTTTTTAACCTTGTCAATTCTTTCACCTTCATTACAGTGTTCCTTTCACTTTGTACGACTGTCGTTTTTACAAATGTCACTTTCTCTATTCAATTCTAAACACTCATCATCAGATTTCCTTCACTTTTTGAAATATTTCAACAAAGTCACATTCTTTGGTAAAACCACACATTAACCACATTCAAAAACTGCTATTCTGTTTATTAAATGCACGGACTTGTTGGGTTAGGTAATTTATATGTAGACAACCAGATATCAGAGGGAGGGTATCTGTTCACAAAAATTGCTAGCACTGAAACCTTGTCACCCAAAGGTGATGTCATCGACACACACAAACTGCCGTACAAGGCTGTTCAATATAGTTTTCACATGTACCTTCTAATCTGTATGTTACAATACGTGTTGTCGGTGCGGCAGGGGAAATATGTCTAATGAAAGAAATTGCAGCTTGTTGCTCGGTTTCCAGTTTTATTACAGGCTGTTATTGCCCATTATCGGCAAAATTCCGTTACGGATGACCAATAAGACAATTATTAAAACGTGAAATATCACTTATCTGCTCGGGAAATAGACATAGTAAGAACTGTTGCCCTTGGGGACGTTGGGAAGTTCTTAAATTTGAGCTCTGGACTGTAGTAGCCTATTTACAGTGATCGTTTTGTACTGGTACACGTACATAACATATAATCAATTGTACTCTGCACTGCATGTTGAAACATTATTTAATGGGTTAGGCCTAGGTTAAAGTATCTTAATCCAACTCAAATATCTGAAGAATGAGTTGTAATCTCGACTTTAAGCTCAGTTTTGACCTGGGAACTTGAAATGAGCCAACAAACCATATATCAACAAAATAGGCATATTTCTGAATCTTTATCTGCATGCATTAATGCGAAAGTAAATATAAAAACAACGGCCTAAAGTTGGAAATAGTACACTGGAAATACTACTGTAGCCCGAAGTAATGAAGTGGACTATTCCCAACTTGTTGTTTTGAATTTACTTTTGCATCCATGCATGCAACTGAGAACGTTAAGCCTAGTACTCAGTACTAACTTTGCTTACTTGAACTTGTTCAACTCGTGCACATTTCTAGACAATCCTAAATTGATTTTGTTGATTTGTCGGTTCTTTATACTAACTTTATATGAAGACGGTGCCACAGTACTGTACTACCACTAGTCGTATAGTGTATACATAACAAAGTTAAGAATAATGTTGTCATACGTGTCGAAGTCTTACGCAATTTGACCTGAAAGGTCGGATTATCGTCTTTTAGACTGCTCAGTTCAGTCAGTTGTTTTCCCAGCTTTTCAGAACATACTGATTTGAATTTACAGTTGCAAAATAGTTGAATAGTATGATACTGTTATTTTTCTGTAGATGTGACTAAATAAAGCAGTAAATAATGAAACAAAACACCAGCTATGATTTCTTATAAATAGTTATAGCAGAATGTCAGTTATCATAACATACAATAATCTTATACTTGAAGTTTTATAAAGATGTGCTGCTCTTTACAGTAATATTTTGCAAACCGATGACGACTTGCTTTAGATACATAGTTGAGTAGTTTCTCGAAACTTTATTTACTCACCGAGCCAAAGAAAATGTGTTCTTAACAATGCACAGTAAAGTCGAACATGGCATATAAGGACAATTACAAAAAAAAACGACTAAAGTGGAGTGTGGCAGTGAAAGAGTTAAGGGCATTGTAGCTGGGGGAAAAACTTTGTGGTGCGCTAAACATGTGCTTAATGGTTATTCAGGGTTGAGATCATAAAGCCTTTCATTTGGTTTGAGAACAGTTCTCTTGGAGGCACAGAGATCTGTCTGCACTCTCACTGTAGTAGTGGAACGAAGTGCAGCAGCAAACGTACAGGATGAAGTAATGGACAGCAACTTTTGAGCCTAAAGTTAATTAATGTTTTGAATTGTCTTCAAATGCTGCCCTACTTTTTCTCCCAATACTTAAGGGTAAGAATAGAAGTAGAATGGGCATTTCAACTGATGCAATGAGGGTCCATTTCACACTCATAGACCTCATGGTCCTTGCCACCACAATGAGCACACATCAAGGAACCACAAGATGATGTCTTCGAGTAACCAAACTTTTGACACTGAAAAAATTTGAGAGGTTTTGGAATGTATGGTCGTGCCTTGCAATTAAGATAACCTGCCCTGATAGTGGCAGGTGCAAATGATGATGTAAATCTTAAAGTGATGATGGTGGCAGGTGCAAATGATAATGTAAATCTTAAAGTGAGAACATTGGTCAGCATCATAATTCCACCTCTGCAAGTTGAGATATGCCTCACTGCAGAAACTCCTTAGATGGAGAAACCAGAGAGGATTTATGACCTGAAAATGCTCATCAAATCCTTCTCAACAATAACTCCTCATGATTAATTCAAAATAGGATGAGGTATAACCACAATAGGTATATCCCCAATCGCCTTTGAGTGTGGAGGCTTGGCATGGCCGAGCGCGTTAAGGCGTCCACTCGTAATACGAGGGTCGAGGGTTCGCGCCCGCGTCGCGCTTAACATGCTCGCCCTCCCAGCCGTGAGGGTGTATAATGTAACAATCAATCCCACTATTCGTTGGTAAAAGAGTAGCCCAAGAGTTGGCGGTGGGTGGTGATGACTAGCTGCCTTCACTCTAGTCTTACACTGCTAAATTAGGGACGACTAGCACAGATAGCCCTCGAGTAGCTTTGTGCGAAATTCCAAAACAAACAAACAAAGTCTTTGAGTGTAAGGAGTTCACTGCATTGAGATGTGGATGTTTCCACCAATATGTCACATGTGCGAAGCTTTTTGACTGACTTTTGAGAGCCAGCAAATCCTTCTATTCCCTTCTGAATGAAAAAGAAAGACATTTGCCCTAAAGGTTTTTCTGAAAGGGAATGTAGAATAAGAAAATGAGGTACAGGTGTTAGAAATATTGAAGATTGCTACCCAAAATCTTCAAGACGTGGGCTGTTCTTCACTATTTTATTTAAGTTTTTATTTGGATGGCCCATGATAAGAAAGAATATTTGGTGCTCACTGACCCCACCTGCCATGGAGTCTAACGACGGGATGGACTACAATGCCAAACAAGAACACTGCAGCAATACCAGGGTTTCATGAGCACTATACCCAAAGACCAGTATCAGATAACATGTCCACAACACCTGTTGAGAACATGCAACACTAGTACTTGGTTCACCCTAGCCCAAGTGGATTAGCCAATTGACCTTAATGGGCTACACCAAGGTCACCCATCTACAAGAATTCAAGGCCAAAATTGTGTGTTGGGGCTGAATATCTCAACCACCAGGAACCTCTCCTCCCCTTTATCGGTCATCATGCACGGCAAACACGTGGATGGATGTTTAGATCCCAGAGGAGGTGAACTTTCCTTGGGAGGTCCCCTTACCACGTACAGGAATCCACACCGAGGGATCGATATTAGGAGATGAAGTTTGATAATGTAATGAATGGTAATTGTTTATTGATTCCTTCAACAGTTGTCTCAAATGTGTTCTCCTTCTTAACGATAAGATATATGTATTTGTTACTTTTACTCGTTTTGGTCACTTGAAGGAAACACATGGAAATCTCAAACTTCTTGTTAATAAAGTCATATAAAATATGTTTGCCTACTTTGTGGAGACCTAAAAGTCTTTTGAATGTTGTAGGATTAACAATATTGTTATACAAAGTTTCTGCGTTGTTGTTTTTTATGTGTGTATGTGAAATTGGACGAGCAATGCACTAAATCAGCACAAGATAAAGAAGGAATGGCCACCCGGAGTCAACCTGATAGCAGGATAGAAAACATTGAACGTGAAAGTATGGTTGACACCAAGAAAGTCCTATAAACTCCACTTCAAATTAAAGTGGGCTTGATGAATCAGTTTGTGAAGACCTCAGACAAAGATGTTAACTCTTTCGTTATGGAGAATTCTCAACTTTTTCAAGAGTGACACTTAAAGAAAGTATTTTGTTTGGCCTCAGATTAGAAAATTGACTTTTGGCATTGTTTCACTTCATGTATATGTGCATGTATAAATAGCTTGCATACTATAGATTGCATTTATTGTTAATGGGAGATTAAGTGAGCAATATAAAAAAAATAATGAATTAAATAATTCATTACGATTATTTGTCCAGGTTTTCAAATTGTTGTCATAATTGACAATACCACCCGAATGTACTTGATATATTCCATGATTCAAAAATAATCTAAAAACCAATGCCAATCTAGTCGAACATTATAGAAAATCGTAAAAAAAATTAAAGTAAGTAATGGTACAAAGCTGAGTGTTTACACCAACAACGATTCAACTCTACTGTCTAAACCTTGTTTTGGAAACACAGTTAACATTAAATACCTTATAAAAGAAAGCAAATGAATAGAAGCCGGCCTCTAACATTTCGACTAATTGTATTCCCTACCTCCACCCTTCCAAAACAAAAAATATATAAAAATGTATACCCTACCGTAATATGTGTGTGATTTTTTTATGATTATTTATCACTGCTGACTGGATTACCATCACTGTTTGCATTTTGACTGATAAACGGGATATTCCATAGGCATTTTCCATTATGACAATAAGTTGGTAACATGAACCAATAAAAACAATACGATACTGATATATATAAAGAAATTTGGGAATTAACCGAAATTACATCGTAAAACATACATATAAACAAAACCAATATGTAAGTGGTGCACAAACACCATACTGTTACTAACACCATGTTAAACATAATAATGGATATTTTAATTCTTTTTGTTCAAATGTGGAGACATTATTAAATCCTGCTTAACTCCAACGTAAAAGGTAACACTGACTTTGTTGGTACATTTGATACAGTAGAGATACATTCACCACAATCTGTAAATATTTCAATTTTTGTATTTATGTATGGGAACCTAATTAAATCCTGCGTAACTCTAATGTAAAAAGTTACACTGACTTTGTAGGTAGGTATATTTGATATAGTAAAGACACATTCACCAGTATCTGTAAATATTTCATTTTTTTTTTATTTATATGTAGGGATATTATTAAATCCTGGGTGACTCCACTGTAAGAGGTTGTTGTTGTTGTTGTTTTGAATTAAGCACAAAGCTACACAATGGGCTATCTGTGCTCTGCCCACCACGGGTATCGAAACCCGAATTTTAGCGTGCAAGTCCGCAGACATACCGCTGAGCCACTGGGGGGCTGTAAGAGGTAAAATTTAACATTGGTCGTTGGTTTAACAGTGTAGGTGTATTTGATACAGTAAAGACATGGTCACCACTACCTGTGTATATTTTCAATTTTTTCACAAGCGTCTTCATAATTTTTGTAATTATTTGAAAAATCAACAGAATAAGTTTTTGTGTTTTTTCTCAACATACCATAAAGGAATACAAATGTTTCATACTTTAAATTAAACGTCAGAAATATTTTTCCATACACAAATCACGTGATTATCTGTTTATACTTTTATATCATCACAGAACCAGTTTTATGTTTATAATTTAATATAATGTGCTAAAATATTAACTTACTGCCCTGTTATGTTTTAATTATAATATATATATTTGTAATTATTATCATATTTTGAACTTTTTCTGTTAATTTGTATAAAAACAAATTAAATTATTTATGGCATTGTCAATTCATCACTAGATTGATTTATAACGTCTACAAACCAAAAGGTAAAAGAATGTTTTTATTATTCGCTCTGCGCCCCGATGGTACAGAGGCGAGCTTACAGATTTACAACGTTAAAATCACAGCTTTGATTCCACTTCGTGGACAGTGTAGATAGTCTGATGCGGCTTTCTTATAAGAAAATACATTACTTTTCACTTACAAAAATATTTTCTCAAATGTACAGATAGCTTTTCTCCAGAATTACACAATTCACTTCCAATATTCACAAATCTTATTGAAACAATAAATTTCTTAATTCTACATAATTTGGTTAAAAGAATAGATAAGCAAACAACTAACTGTAAGCATAAAAAGTGTTTTATTCATGGTGGAACATGTTACATGTTTAAAGAATACATTGGTCTGTCTTCTTAAGAAACAGAAAACATGTTCACTCTTTCTTACCATCAGTAAAACACTTCTTTATGTTTATAAATAACTGTTT
>VWRL01001361.1:0-40940 GCA_011833715.1 Carcinoscorpius rotundicauda
ATGTAGCACAGGAAAGAATCGTACTAATTAATGTGTAAACCAGTTAAAGGTCATTTACTGAGGTTCGATACCTCCGACACCCAGGGAGGCTGAGATAGATGACTAACATTCATGTTTTCATGGTTTGTAGCCTGTATAAAAACCTACTTATACTGAATTATTTTGTCAATAAATTTGAAGAAGATAATAAGACTTTTATTAATAATTTTAAATAATAATTTGTTCTTGCGGACTTATCAGGGCTGCGTAATAAATAAACAAAACTTGTTATATTAGTCAACATTTCGCCACTGTAGCTTCATCAAGACTTTCGTCGTTATCTGAAGATTGAAAGCTGACTTTCCCAGTTTCATTGTCTCATCCCTCCAGTATAAACTATAACATTTCGAGAAAAGAATAGGCTTAATTATTGTTTTAGTTCAGTTATTAGACACTGGCTGCATCTGTTGACTGATTTCTGTCTTCAGGGAGCTCGTGGCGGTGACTCTACATGGTCAGAGTAATCGGTGTTCTGGAATACAGTTAATCAGTAAAGTACACTCATCAGAAACGTGCCCTCACCTAAAACTATTTTTAGATTGAAAGAAGAGAGAAATTATTTGACAATCTATTTGAACTCAGACCACAATGTTGGGTACATGATGATTCGTACTGTTTGATAAGATGAATTTCCTTTAATTAAACGAATCTTTTTGCTAATTTAATGAGATGTTATCAGCTCCTTTATTACGTTGGAAACATTTCGGTTAATCCATCGTTGATTAAGTTTTAATTTAACTCATGAAAGCTTGAGGGCACGAGCGGCCAGGAAATAGTCCGACTGAAATATAGTTTCTTTAGTTCAGCCTCCTTTGATTTTGAAATAACTTGACAGTTTCTCTTTTTTATTGTTGAAAGTTTTATGCGATTCTCTTCTGACTGAATAAACTAGCCTAATAAATGGTGACAAACGTGTAAATATATATCCATTTGTTTTCTGCACAGAAGGTTTGTTATTCAAATAATCCCATCTCTAATAACGTGTCACGTTTTAACTACGTATAACAGTAAAAGAAATTGTTTGTTTGTTTGTTTGTTTTTTGGAATTTCGCACAAAGCTACTCGAGGGCTATCTGTGCTAGCCGTCCCTAATTTAGCAGTGTAAGACTAGAGGGAAGGCAGCTAGTCATCACCACCCACCGCCAACTCTTGGGCTACTCTTTTACAAACGAATAGTGGGATTGACCGTCACATTATACACCCCCACGGCTGGGAGGGCGAGCATGTTTAGCGCGACTCGGGCGTAAAAGAAATAATTTCTAACTTTTATAAATTAAGTTTGTTTTTCATTCGTCTAATTCGGTTAAGATGGCGGAAATCGATAAATAAAAACCACCATTTACTAAGACTTGTTTGGAAGTTTTTATTTTATTTTATACTGAACAATAAACCAGGTATTTTACGAAAGAAAAACGAAACCAAAACCTTTTGTATATCCCTCGTGAATTGTCCTGTTTTTTATTAGTATTGACCAATAACTGAGCAGAAACCTTCGGGTTAAATATCCTTCATCAAAAGTGATTTGTTTTTCTATGAAATTAATTGTTCAATTAGATCTCTTAGAATTTTCTTGGTTATTTAGTGAGATTCCCCGTCTTCGACAAGAAATGACAGTACATGAATAAATTGTATTCGATCTAAAAAATCGATATTACTCGTCTTAAAACGCTTGTGATACGTTGTTGTATCCGCTTTTCTTGGTGTTATAAATTGTGTTAATACCAAAACTCGCTCGTGTTCAGTAATCTCACCCTCGGCAGAACCAGATTACAGTTATTGTAATTTACGACAGTGTATGAAGAACGCACACATCACACAGTGTATACTTCCGCGTGGCCAGTTTATAACACCCTTTCACACTATATTAAATAATCAGTTATTCTAGTCCCTAAAACTGGAGAGACACTTCAGCCATTTTGATAGAAACGTGTGACATTTTACCTTGTTGTGAGCCAACCGTGGGTTTCACCGAAAATATTTAATAACAAAAGAAAAATAATCCAAAGTGTTTATTTAACATCCAATGGCCCATAAATATAAATCAACGAAGGTTCCGACAGGTCAAGATATTCAACAATTGTAATTAACTCGTCTACACCTAATCAGATTTTATTAACCAATATTTTACTTGTCACGAAAAAAAAAATGGTTAAAGTGACCAATAAATTGAACCGTTTGTGTTTCTTCTTATACGTTATGTATTTACTTTTATCGGACATCTTTTGAAGTTGTTGTCTTGAAATGAAACTTCATTTTTCCACATTTTTATATGAATTTGCATATTAAACACGATCTAAAAGGCCGGTCTCTTATTGGCAAACAGATCTCGCGAAATATCGTGAACGTTTTCATTATCGTAAAACGTTATTCAATTTCTCTGATGACCAAACGCAGAACGACTTTAACACCACAACAAAACTCCTTGTCTGGATTTATAAGTGTCTCTACTTTTAGTGTTAGCTGATTTCACCTCCTGTATACGACAGTAGATGTAAACTAATTTAACTCGACCATTTAAGTATAGATCTGGTTTTAACCGGTAGATAATGGAAGTGTTTGATTCTTTGTTGTTAAACGCTAAGTTAAAGAACAAGCTATCTGATTCTGCTCACCGCAGGTATCTAAACCCAATTTTTAGCTTCATGTGTGTGTAAATGTATGCACATTTGAAGACGATTAGCCGTGATATCTCATAAATAGTACGAATATTGAACATTGTTGGGGTTTAGTTTGGACCTTTAATGACATATTCACAGTAATAAGTATCAGTAAAATTGTTAATACTCCCACCAGATGTCCTGATATTCGACATTTCGTAAAACTGTAACGTTTCTTCCGTTTTTCTCTTCACTGACCATCATAAGGCTGGTCGTGGTTTTGTTACAGCTCACCAGATGTCCTCTTGCAGTACCACTTAGCACACTGTGCTAATTAACAATTATGAACTGATTATATTAATAACCCCCTCTCCATTCTGATGGAGTTTGGGTCGGGACACTCGTGCTACTGTGACAGCCCTAAAATACGGATATCGAAACCCGGTTTCTAGCATTGTAAGTCCTCCGACATACCGCTATGATACGGTTAGAAGGCTTCGACATACCACTGTAACACTGAGGGGGAAGCTCCGACATTCTACTGTAACACTGGGGGGAGGCTCGGACACACCGCTGTAACACTGGGGGGAAGGCTCCGACATACCGCTGTGACACGGGGGGGAGGCTCCGACATACCACTGTAACACTAGGGGGAGGCTCCGACATACCGCTGTAACACTGGGGGGAGGCTCGGACACACCGCTGTAACACTGGGGGGAAGGCTCCGACATACCGCTGTGACACGGGGGGAGGCTCCGACATACCACTGTAACACTGGGGGGAGGCTCCGACATACCGCTGTAACACTGGGGGGAGGCTCCGACATATCGCTATAATACGGGGGGATGCTTATCTGAAACTAATTAAAATATATAGCGACATTTTCCCCTCATTTTTACCTAGAATCGCCATCATATTCGCCGTCTCCTTCCTGTCTTTTCTTAAGTCAACTTCAAAGATGGCTAATGTAGCTGCAGTGTTTACACAGGTCACAATTCAACACTTTCCATCACCATCACCATGGCTACCGATCCCTTTGTACAGAGTTTTAGGTATTTGTGTAACATAGTCGAAATCAATCATGCAGAGGTAAACAAAATCTAAAAACTGAGATCCGCTCAGCACCGTCACGTTCAAAACCTTATACATAAACAAAATCACACGTGCCAACAATAAGTTAATAACAAATGTATCATGCCTATATAAACAGTAAATCACATCTACAACCTGCTATATACCTAATGTAAACAGCAAGTCACATCTACAACCTGCTATATACCTAATGTAAACAGCAAGTCACATCTACAACCTGCTATATACCTAAATAAACATCAAATCACATCTACAACCTGTTATATACCTATATAAACAGTAAGTTACGACCTGCTATATACCTATATAAACAGTACGTTACGACCTGCTATATACCTATATAAACAGTAAGTTACGACCTGCTATATACCTGTTTAAACAGTAAGTTACGACCTGCTATATACCTATATAAACAGTAAGTTACGACCTGCTATATACCTGTTTAAACAGTAAGTTACGACCTGCTATATACCCATATAAACAGTAAGTTACGACCTGCTATATACCTGTTTAAACAGTAAGTTACGACCTGCTATATACCTGTTTAAACAGTAAGTTACGACCTGCTATATACCTATATAAACAGTACGTTACGACCTGCTATATACCTATATAAACAGTAAGTTACGACCTGCTATATACCTGTTTAAACAGTAAGTTACGACCTGCTATATACCTATATAAACAGTACGTTACGACCTGCTATATACCTATATAAACAGTAAGTTACGACCTGCTATGTACCTGTTTAAACAGTAAGTTACGACCTGCTATATACCTATATAAACAGTAAGTTACGACCTGCTATATACCTATATAAACAGTAAGTTACGACCTGCTATATACCTATATAAACAGTAAGTTACGACCTGCTATATACCTGTTTAAACAGTAAGTTACGACCTGCTATATACCTATATAAACAGTACGTTACGACCTGCTATATACCTATATAAACAGTAAGTTACGACCTGCTATGTACCTGTATAAACAGTAAGTTACGACCTGCTATATACCCATATAAACAGTAAGTTACGACCTGCTATATACCTGTTTAAACAGTACGTTACGACCTGCTATATACCTATATAAACAGTAAGTTACGACCTGCTATATACCTATATAAACAGTACGTTACGACCTGCTATATACCTATATAAACAGTAAGTTACGACCTGCTATATACCTGTTTAAACAGTAAGTTACGACCTGCTATATACCCATATAAACAGTAAGTTACGACCTGCTATATACCTGTTTAAACAGTAAGTTACGACCTGCTATATACCCATATAAACAGTAAGTTACGACCTGCTATATACCCATATAAACAGTAAGTTACGACCTGCTATATACCCATATAAACAGTAAGTTACGACCTGCTATATACCTGTTTAAACAGTAAGTTACGACCTGCTATATACCCATATAAACAGTAAGTTACGACCTGCTATATACCTGTTTAAACAGTAAGTTACGACCTGCTATATACCTATATAAACAGTAAGTTACGACCTGCTATATACCTGTTTAAACAGTAAGTTACGACCTGCTATATACCCATATAAACAGTAAGTTACGACCTGCTATATACCTGTTTAAACAGTAAGTTACGACCTGCTATATACCCATATAAACAGTAAGTTACGACCTGCTATATACCTGTTTAAACAGTAAGTTACGACCTGCTATATACCCATATAAACAGTAAGTTACGACCTGCTATATACCCATATAAACAGTAAGTTACGACCTGCTATGTACCTGTTTAAACAGTAAGTTACGACCTGCTATATACCCATATAAACAGTAAGTTACGACCTGCTATGTACCTGTTTAAACAGTAAGTTACGACCTGCTATATACCCATATAAACAGTAAGTTACGACCTGCTATATACCTGTTTAAACAGTAAGTTACGACCTGCTATATACCTATATAAACAGTAAGTTACGACCTGCTATATACCTGTTTAAACAGTAAGTTACGACCTGCTATATACCCATATAAACAGTAAGTTACGACCTGCTATATACCTGTTTAAACAGTAAGTTACGACCTGCTATATACCTATATAAACAGTAAGTTACGACCTGCTATATACCTATATAAACAGTAAGTTACGACCTGCTATATACCTGTTTAAACAGTAAGTTACGACCTGCTATATACCCATATAAACAGTAAGTTACGACCTGCTATATACCTGTTTAAACAGTAAGTTACGACCTGCTATATACCTATATAAACAGTAAGTTACGACCTGCTATATACCTATATAAACAGTAAGTTACGACCTGCTATGTACCTATATAAACAGTACGTTACGACCTGCTATATACCTATATAAACAGTAAGTTACGACCTGCTATGTACCTGTTTAAACAGTAAGTTACGACCTGCTATATACCCATATAAACAGTAAGTTACGACCTGCTATATACCTGTTTAAACAGTAAGTTACGACCTGCTATATACCTATATAAACAGTAAGTTACGACCTGCTATATACCTATATAAACAGTAAGTTACGACCTGCTATGTACCTATATAAACAGTACGTTACGACCTGCTATATACCTATATAAACAGTAAGTTACGACCTGCTATATACCTGTTTAAACAGTAAGTTACGACCTGCTATATACCTATATAAACAGTACGTTACGACCTGCTATATACCTATATAAACAGTAAGTTACGACCTGCTATATACCTGTTTAAACAGTAAGTTACGACCTGCTATATACCTATATAAACAGTAAGTTACGACCTGCTATATACCTATATAAACAGTACGTTACGACCTGCTATATACCTATATAAACAGTAAGTTACGACCTGCTATATACCTGTTTAAACAGTAAGTTACGACCTGCTATATACCTATATAAACAGTACGTTACGACCTGCTATATACCTATATAAACAGTAAGTTACGACCTGCTATATACCTGTTTAAACAGTAAGTTACGACCTGCTATATACCTATATAAACAGTAAGTTACGACCTGCTATATACCTATATAAACAGTAAGTTACGACCTGCTATAAACCTATATAAACAGTAAGTTACGACCTGCTATGTACCTGTATAAACAGTAAGTTACGACCTGCTATGTACCTGTATAAACAGTAAGTTACGACCTGCTATATACCCATATAAACAGTAAGTTACGACCTGCTATATACCTGTTTAAACAGTACGTTACGACCTGCTATATACCTATATAAACAGTAAGTTACGACCTGCTATATACCTGTTTAAACAGTAAGTTACGACCTGCTATATACCTATATAAACAGTAAGTTACGACCTGCTATATACCCATATAAACAGTAAGTTACGACCTGCTATATACCCATATAAACAGTAAGTTACGACCTGCTATATACCTGTTTAAACAGTAAGTTACGACCTGCTATGTACCTATATAAACAGTAAGTTACGACCTGCTATATACCTATATAAACAGTACGTTACGACCTGCTATATACCTATATAAACAGTAAGTTACGACCTGCTATATACCTGTTTAAACAGTAAGTTACGACCTGCTATATACCTATATAAACAGTACGTTACGACCTGCTATATACCTATATAAACAGTAAGTTACGACCTGCTATATACCTGTTTAAATAGTAAGTTACGACCTGCTATATACCCATATAAACAGTAAGTTACGACCTGCTATATACCTATATAAAGAGTAAGTTACGACTTGCTATATTCATTTAGAAGATCAGTGGTACCTAACGTTTTTTTATGACCCGCACCCCTATAAAAATTTAATATGTTCTCGCACCCCTCACAGTAATTATTTATTTAAGAATATAGGTGAAAGTGGTCAATACAAATTTTTGTAATTAGTTTATGGAAAAGAAAAAATATTACAAAAAACTAAAAGTTACATAAACCATACATGGCTTACAAAAAGGCCTAGCACGTTAATGCGTGCGCTTCGTAATCTGAGAGTCGCGGGTTCGTGCCCATGTCGCGCTAAACATGCTCGCCCTCCCAGCTGTGGGGGTGTATAATGTGACGGTCAATCCCACTTTTCATTGGTAAAAGAGTAGCCCAAGAGTTGGCGGTGGGTGGTGATGACTAGCTACCTTCCCTCTCGTCTTACACTGCTAAATTAGGGACGGCTAGCACAGATATCCCTCGAGTAGCTTTGTGCGAAATTCCAAAAACAAACAAACAAAACAAGGCTTACAAAAAATAAATTTTCCTCCATGCATGAAATGAAATTTCTTTGAATTTGAAATGTTCATAAGAGTATTTAGCTCACGTTTACGTTTTGTGTGATGTTTGTTTACAGTTGTAAATTAAGATTTCGGTCTGCGCCGGTGACGGTAGAAACGATAGTTTATCGTAACAAGTTAAAAGCTACGTCTGAAACAAGAAAAATAAGAAATAAAAATCGAACCTAATTTTTGAATATATAAGACAGTGCCCTTAATATATAATAATAATAAACTGAAATTTTATATCTCACTCCAAGGAACCACTATAGTAGATTATGAGACTCCATATAAACGACAGACTATATTAAAATTATTGGGTGTCATTGGTTATAATGCCGCTTTTATGAGTTAAGTAGTGAAATAAACTTGAAACTACTTTATACCATGATGAGTTTAGTAAGGCTGTCCAGATTTTATTAAAACTCATGGCTATTTGTGCTGTGGGCTAACGGAAAAAAACTATAGTAATGAAATGCTGTGTTTGTGGGTCTGTGTATCTTTGTGTAACCACCATAATTCGAATATGAAAGAAGATAAACAATTGCAATTTTGCACACATACTAAGTGGACCTTGAGAGTGGGCATCTGAGTATCATTACTTAGTCACTATATGTGCTCATCTTTTCAGGAGATAACCAAACGAAAATCCATGTGATCACCATAGTTCCAAGAGCAAAAAACCTAGAAACCTGAAAATTTCCATCCAAATTAAGTGAATCCTGAGAGTGTGCACCCGCGTATTATTACTTATCTACGTGTTTGGGTATCTTTTTATGCTAAAAAACATGTATAAATGGAGTGGTTTCTTATATAATTATAAGTATAACCTGATATTGTTGTTCATATGTTCTTTGATGAAAATATAAAATGAAATTATGAATTACAAAATTGAAATATACATATATTTTCTTTCTAAATTAAAGGCTTCATTAATCAAAGAGGTTTGTTTTATTATTTGTTATTATTAGCATTTAAAATTGTAGGACAAGTCAGACGGAGGGTTATCTTATAAATAAGTCACATCTCTTAAGGAAGCAACAAAAGTATACAGGTTATACTTTTATGCTAAAATGGGCTCAAAATACACACACACTGGCCTAGTCATGTAGAATAAATCAGCCTAATAACCCGAGTGAAGCCGGGTACTTTCGTTTGTATTAAATAATAATAAAGAACAACAAATAGGCGATCCCTATTATGAAACACTACTGCTGTTCACGATACTGTACCAAGGGTAAAAGAAGCAGCTACAAACTACTAGTTCTTGAAGTTAAAAACTTATTTTTCACAAAAATATTCATCCATATGGAAGATAATTAGATAATACCAAGTAAATTATAAACAGCAAATTACTAGTCCCTTAAACAGGAAAACAAAATCTAGAACTTTGAATCGTAACGTTAATAAACTTATTATAAAACAACCCAGAATATATGAAGTCGCATTAAAAAACTCTTGCAGGAAAAAAAAAGACGAAAAACAAATTAAACTGCTTACTAGTTACCTGAAAAAATATTCAATGGAACAAAACACGTGTTTGAAGCAGAATTTTAAATCGTATAGTCATCATTATATTACCAGGACCTGGCATGGCCTAGCGCGTTGAGGCGTGTGCTTCGTAATCTGAGGGTTGCGGGTTCGCGCCCGAGTCGCGCCAAACATGCTCACCCTCCCAGCCGTGGGAGCGTTATAATGTGACTGTCAATCCCTCTACTCGTTGGTAAAATGGTAGCCCAAGAGTTTGCAGTGGGTGATGATGACTAGCTGCCTTCCCTCTAGTCTTACACTGCTAAATAAGGGACGGCTAGCACAGATAGCTCTCGAATAGCTTTGTGCGAAATTCAAAAACAAACAAAAACACTTATGTGTCAGCGTAGGCTGCCACTTTCCGTTTCTCTATTATGTTACGAATTATTTTTTCAGTTATTTTTGGTATAACTCCACCAAGTTCTAGTTTCGGACTTGTTATTTTAAAAGTTCTGCAAACTAACACAAAAATCAAATTCTTCAAATAGCTGGCGTGAAATTTGACTTATAAAATATAAACCTGAAAAAGTTTGTTTATTATGATAAGACACATCTTGTCTCATAGTTTATAAAAGGTAATATAGGTGGAAATTCTTACATGTCTGATATTACAATCTCCATTGCAAACCATTTTCCAGCACATTCAAATTCTTAACATTTCGAGTTTAAGAAACTTTTATTGATTATACACTTGAAACAAAACCCCATTTATACCTTTTGGACTTTTCCAGTATTTCTAGAATTGTAAGTATTATTTTAACATCGAAAAAACGTGAACATCTGAGATTAATGTAAAAGTAATACACGTTGCTATTATTATTGTTTTAAATTTGTGGACGGTTGTTTTGTTTTTGAATTTCGCGCAAAGCTACTCTCGGGCTATCTGCGCTAGCCGTCCCTAATTTTACTGTGTAAGACTAGAGGGAAGGCAGCTGGTCATCACTACCCACTGCAAACTCTTGGGCTACCCTTTTACCAACGAGTAGTGGGATTGACCATCACAATATAACGTCCCAGCGGCTGAAAAGGCGAGGTTGTTTTGTGCGGCGGAAATTCGAACCAGCGACCCTCAGAGTCGCACGCCTTAACTCACCTGGCCATGCCGAGCCTTTGTAAATGCAATTAAATAATTGACGTGATGTCGGACTAACCCCATTTGTTGGTTAACTTTGCAAAACCCCTACACTTCATGTGCAAGAAATAATTTTGTATTTTCTGAAAAAACAAACAAACCAGCCATGCATGTTAAATATCTTTTTGAAAACTTTAATACTTTAACGAATTAAAAAAAAAATCAACATAAAATTCAAGTAACATAATGAAGTTGTGGAGATTCCAGATGGTAAGAATGAAGTCTTAAAAAGGAAACAAAACTGTGATACACAGAACAAAATAAGGACATGTATAAATTAGAAAAAAAGAAACCTCAGTATCCAAGGAAGTTGGAATTAATCTGTAGGGTAAATTAATCTACGAGATATTGTATTCTTTTTATTAGCTCTGTTTTTACGTCAGCAATATCAAACATACGATAATCGTGCACCAAATTCAACTGTAGGATCTCTGCAAGCCTACCATAAAATAAATATGTGTGTGTGTGTTTTTTTCTTATAAAAAAAGCCACATCGAAGATAATCAAACTCTTTATTTTAGAGCTGTAAATCCTCAAATGATTTTTTTATCGATAGGATTAGAAAAAATATCAATATATGAGATATTGGACTCGATCAATTACATCGATTAAAGAGGTTTGATGTCCTGACTTTAAAACGCATTTATATCTCAAATTGGTAAAAAGATAACAGAAGTATGAGTTAAATTTGTACATGGGGAAAAAAATACCCAACAAAAACAGCTCATCCTATGAGTCTCTGTACTGCAGCTAAAATATTATAGAAATCTTGACAAATAAATTTTCTAAGTTAGAGTTCCACATTACACAAAGCTATGTTTTTTCTCTTTGAATTTCGCACAAAAGCTACTCGAGGGCTATCTGTGCTAGCGGTCCCTTGTTTAGAAGTGTAAGATTAGAGGGACGGTAGCTAGTCATCATCACCCACCGCCAACTCTTAGGCTACTCTTTTACCAAAGAATAGTGGGATTGACCGTCACATTATCGACTCGTCTTGTAAATTCAGTGGCCTAGGGTTACCGCTTCATCAGGCTCATTCCTCTTAGCAGTCTGTTTATGGGCTTTTCATAATTCGTTCTCAGGTAAGTGTCGTGACAAACGTACGTCTCAGTATATTTGTTGTGTGTTCTTGCACCAGTACAATACTTTTCTCACAGCATTCTGTGTTTTTCATTTTTAGATCCTGTTTTTTCCATTCATCGTTATGACTGCTTTTAAAAGAAGAAAAGTGGACTCTGAGTGTCGTGCTTTCAATGAAGAATGGGGAGAAAAGTAGTTCTTTGTAGAAACTACAAAGCTACTTGTGTGATATGGACCTAAAGTATTGTCGTTTGAAAGACTACAATCTTGGTGTCACGAAGAAACAAAACATCTGTCAACATATTTAAAATTTTCAGGAAAGTTTCGTTCTGAGAAATTTGAATCAATGAAACGCGTTCTTAAATATCAAAAGTATCTCTTCACGAGAAAGTTTGCTGAAAATGAATCTGTTACTCGTACAAGTTACAATATAGCGTATAGGAAGGCAGAGCGAGGAAAATCTTTTACTGACCACAACTTTATCAAAGAGGATATGATGGAAGCAGCAAATAAGTTGTGTCCTGAAAAAACAATTTCTTTGAAAGTATCAGCCTTTCAGCAACTTCAGTTGTACGGAGAGCAGAAGAACTTGGAGAGAACATCTCATTACAGATACGTCATAAAGTTAGAAACTTCCTGTGGTATTCTCTGGCACTGGATGAGTCTACTGATCTCTTGAGTACGTCACAACTTCTAGTGTTCATTCGTGAAGTTAATTTGGACTTTCAGATCACGGAAGAGTTGGCATCAGTTTGCAGCATGCAGGGAAGAACAAGTGGAGAAGATATTTTTATGGAAGTGCATGGAACTTCGCATCTGGTGTGGCATCAGTGTTCGGAATAACTTATATCTTTGAACAAGCATTTTCAAAAATGATGCATGTGAAGTCAGTACATCAATCAAGGTTGACTGGTGAACATTTGAAAGCAATTCTAATGATTGGATGCAGCAATTCAAAACTGAACATTGAAGATATTTTGAAAGCCAAACGCCAATTTCATAAATCTCACTGACTTTTCTGCGGCTTAGTGAAATTCAAATATGTACTCATTATGTGCGATGTGACAAGTGTTTTTGTTAATGTCACCTTTCTTGATAACCTTTTGGTAAATAAAATGTTGGTTGTATTTCTGTTTACTTTTATTATATGTGTGTATTGCACGCTACTCCCACATGACTAATGTGACATCCTAAACTTAGTGTTAAGTTCTTTACAGAGAACTTTCGTTCTAGTATTGAACATAATGATCACGTGGCCCGTGCTCTTCACTCCCTAAGTAATCTGGCCCTCTGTGGAAAAGTTTGGTGACCCCTGATTTAAGTAAACACATTTTTAATACACGAAATACGTTTTAATTTTTCTAAAGAGTCCTCAAAGTAAATTTTAAAATCGTTTAAAATCTTTATGGGCAGTGTTAGGGGGCTAAGTGTTAGTATGGTGGGTCAGTGTTACTGGTCCTGTTGCCGTAAAAATAATAAAAACGAGTAAAATCAAAATGGCTGATTGTTTGTTTGGTTTGGTCTTTTATGGCGCAAAGCAACTGGGCTGTCTGCGCCAAAATCAAAATAAAATTTCGCAGTAGGGGGTAGATGTATAGTGAGAGTAATGATCAATTTCTGCTATTTGTTTAAGGTAACTAAAAAGTTGGAGATGGATGTTGTTGACTACCGCTTTCCCCTTATTTATCAGTTTAAAATTATAAAATTGCTATCTGTGACATTGCTTGTGCAGCTTGAGTGATCATCTAAAGTAAGAAATATTACAAAAAGAAATAATCATCATAATTTACTTTTAATATATTTGTTTATTTATTTGTGCAACATTTTATATTCCTTAGAAGGCCTGGCATGGCCGAGCGCGTTAAGGGCGTGCACTCGTAATCCGAGGGTCCGCGGGTTCGCGCCCGCGTCGCGCTAAACATGCTCGCCCGCCCAGCCGTGGGGGGTATAATGTGACGGTCAATCCCACTATTCGTTGGTAAAAGAGTAGCCCAAGAGTTGGCGGTGGTGGTGAGGACTAGTTGCCTTCCCTCTAGTCTTACACTGCTAAATTAGGACGGCTAGCCACAGATAGCCCTCGAGTAGCTTGTGCGAAATTCCAAACAAACAAACAAACAAAATTCCTTAGAAACCAATATAAAAGTTTGTTGAAATTTTGTAATTGCAAAGTTAACCACTAGTAACATAATGATGATAATAGTCTGCTTATTAAGTTTAAGATTTTTGTGGTCGATCATATTATTTTAAGTTGGTAAATATTTAGTATTTTTATTTATTTGTTATTATTTTTAGGTGTTAAACTAATTATTCTGACGTTTTGCTAATTAAGTCCATTTTTCGTTAGTTTCTAAAACATTAAATCCAAAAAAAAAAAAAAGTCCGATATATCTTACAACTACAGTAGCGAATCTGTTGGAGTAATTTAAGTTTTAGGCTTAACGCGTAATAAGGTAGGCTAGGAGTAACTTTAATTATCACAATTCATAATACATGCGTAAGTTCTTTAAATGTTACATTCTGGTTCTACAAACTTAGAGTATGTGAACGATAATTAATTAAAGAACAAGTAATTTACTGTTAGTGTTATTTACGATATGTTGTCATGTAACGTTAGGCACAGTGAAACTAAATCTTGAAACGTCCGCCTTAATTTCTGGTTATGCTGTGCCTGCTGTTGTTTTAATTATAAATTACATGTAATTTATGTACATATGTCATCACATAGCGATTTATTTGATCAAATGGGCTAAATGAAAATGGATTTAGAACCTGAATTTTGGGCTAAAGTTAGTGTATCATCGGTGTATAATGTTACATTACTACCATTACGAATACTTTGCACATGGCTTCAAATTAAGAAGTGCAGTTGAAACCACAAACATTTTGTTTTTAGTTCTGTTAGTGTTATTCTGTGATTTATTTCTTTGGTTAGCTCCAGAGGTAAATTCAGGCTTTATATCTGGTTTTAAATGTTTATAAACGTTTTTATACTGCTAAGTGGTTTTGAAAATTGATAAAAATGAATAAGCTTAGGTCATGGATTAAGTTTCTAAATATTTTAAAAACTAGAAATAAATTTTGTATCTCAGTATTTGAAACAAGTATCAATTTGTAATGTCTGCACATTTGTTTATATTACAGTCAGCTTTGATTTATGAATTCCGAGTAAAAAGCAACAAAAACTGACAGGCTAAGAAGATGTAATATTAGTCAATGTTATAGGGAAATAGAAAATACTATATGTATTAATTTTATTAGAGATTACTCTTATAGAATAACCAGCCAAGTCATTCTTGTCTTTATATGTTATATACATGCATGAGGAAAATATATTTTAGTTATAATCAAAATGAAAAAATATGCAAAGTACTCTAAAATATTTTTAAAAACTTTATTTCTTACTGTTAATTTAAAAGAAGTTAATAAAACCACAAATATGTAGAAACATAAAAAGAAGTGGTTTAATGAGTTTGTTAGCAGATAGTGGGCTTTCTAACATGAGATTTGTGTAAATGTATTCTCAGATGTAAATTTTGTTTCTCCAACAGATATTTGCTCACAACAAATATAAGATAATATATAAATAAAGTGTGAATTATATCTAGTTTATTATAACTACTGTCTTCTCATTATGGCCTGTAATGTATTTAGCGTATGCAATATTTGTAATCTTTCCCACAAATATAACAGTTAATTGTATGATAAAACAAAATATCTTTTTTTTCCATTCAGTTTTGTAGTTTATGCATTTAATGTTATGTTTCAGCACATGGCTCTTAACAACAATGTTACACTTTATTTCTATGTTTTAATATATACATTTCTAGGTTATTTTTGTGATAAAATATTTGTTTATTCTTGTACTTTGAAAATTTCATTTAAAATATATTTCAATTTTTTTTCAGGTATAATTAATTATGATACCATGGTACTGCTTTATAACAAACAAAGAATTTCTTTTATATTGTTATCAGTATTTTTTTAACCTCAGCTAACTTAAATTATCACTTTCTGAACAATGAAACACGATTCTGATTCTGTCAGTTTGTTGTTGTTGAAGTTTGTAGCTTGAAAAATTATAAAAATATGTTGAGCTAAGCAAATTGGAATATTTAATATGGTATATGGGATGATGTGTGTGAACATTTAAATACTGGTGTGAATTAGTGGGTTTGTAATACGACTCTCTTTGAAAGTAACTTCCTTCCTTTTGTATAATCTATACATCTAAAAAGGATAAACCTAACTTACTCATTTCATTTATGTATACCAGGTCTTGAAAGAGATTTTTATTTCATAAATTTTTAAAGTGACAGAAAGAATGACCCTTCTATCTCCTAACTATAACCACCTATTACTGCTGATGTATTCACCCAGTATTTTCTTAAACTCGGTTAGATTTTCTGCCTTCACCACCCTTGAAGGTTGTGCATTACAAAAGTCAAACACCCTGTTTGAAAATAATAGTGTCTAAACTGCAGATGACACCTATGCTGCCTAAATTTAATATCTTGACCCCTGGTCATATTGTTGTCACTGCTAAACACAAGTCTGTATTATTAATACTCTTTAAACACTCAGATCTTCTCTGATTTTCTTTCCAGAGAAGACAAGTTTAGAGATTTTATTCTCTCCTCAGAGGACAGTTCCATCATTCTAGTAGCTTTCCTATGAAGCTTCTCCAACATCTCAATGCTCTTCTTGAAGAAGAGAGACCAAAACTGTACACAGTACTTTAAATGAAAAGTGAACAATACAATGAAACAATAATATCTGTTGTGTATTCACTATTTCTATAGATGCTACACAAAATCCTGTTGCTAGCTACAATACAATGTTTAGATGATATAAGTGACTTTTTAATTATAACACCAAGTTGGTTTATTTCAACCACAGTATTTAGTGTATTCCTTGATGACAAGAAAACCCAATTGTAGGGAAAATTATATATGTAAAATGGCTGGTATGGAAAGAGAAAACACTGTAGAGGAGCAAACAAGGTTTCAACCTTCTTCAGTCATTGTCAGGTTCACAAAGAGGTAGCATCTTAACATGCTCTCTACAATCCTACACTAAATTACACAACTGTCTTCAAACATGTGGTCAGCTATCCTTTACATTGTGCTTTCTCTACCCATACCAGCTGTTTTACATACATAATTAGTGTGTTCCTGTTTAAATTGTAACAATAATTTGAAATGCGAAAACCTATGTTACATCGTGGATAGTTAAACATCATCTGTCATATATTGACCCAATGCCTCAAATAATCTAAATCTTAGTGTAAGTCTGTTGCATCTTTGATAAAGTTGGTCACTCCAAAAATCTGGAAACTTTAATATTTTGTTGGTTATTCCAGAGTCAGTATCATTAAACCACAAACACCATAGGATCCAGACACAGCCCTGAGACACACCACTGTGATCCAGTACACAGCCCTGAGACACACCACTTGTAACTGTGATCCAGTCAGATTTAACTCCATTTAATAAATTTTCCTCCACACCCACAGATTTAATTCTTGTAACAAGTCTTTTGTAAGACATTTTATCAAATTATATCTGAGTACCAAACTGAATCCACAATATTTCCTTCATCAGTTACATCCTCAGATGTCAGGATATTTATTAAACAAGACTTTCAGTGAAATCACGCAAGCCCTTTGACTCGATATCAAACAGTTAAAGTCAAGCCCTTTGACCCGACATCAACCAGTTAAAGTCAAGCCCTTTGACCTGACATCAAACAGTTAAAGTGACTGGACAATACATTTTTAATCACCCTCTCCAAAACCTTTCCAACTGTTGATATAAGACTAACTGGCCTATAATTACCAGGACAGTGTTTAAATATTGGACTAACTGTCCTATAATTACCAGGACAGTGTTTAAACATTGGACTAACTGTCCTATAATTACCAGGACAGTGTTTAAACATTGGACTAACTGTCCTATAATTACCAGGACAGTGTTTAAATATTGGACTAACGTTAACCATTTTCGAATCTTGTAATACTCTTCCACTGTTTAGTGACATATAAAAATATTAACTAAGTTCCTTTAAAACTCTGGGATGGAAGTTTACTGGTATGGGGAATTTATCAGTGTTTAAGTTTCCTGATGTTTCTCTTACAGTTCTTGTATTTAAAATTATATCTTTGACATCAACATTTTCCCATACATTAAATGCTGTGGTTGAGGTGTGACACTTGTATCTTACTTGATTGTAACCAAAGAGAAAATGTATACATAAGCTTACCATCCCATAATCAGCTTCCCACTATCATTTTTCAGAGTCCAAATCCCAAACCTGATACTTTGTTTACACATTGTATACCTCAAGGATTCCTTATTTGATTCCACACTCTTAACCATCTTTCATATACAGTTTTGACTTCCTCTTTAACCAGCTCTCTGAAATTTCTGCAGACCTACAAGTCATTATTACCAGTAAGTTTGAATGTTTACAATTTTTTAATGTATCCCCAACATGATATTTTAATGTCTACTAAACCATACCAACTTATCCTTCTTTTGTTGTCCTGTATTTTTCTATAACCAATGCGTATGTTCTATATACACGTGTATATTATTCCCACATCTGTTGAGGATTATCTCCTACCTCTTTTGTCCAACATACAGAAGTGAGATGATGTTTCATTCTATCAAGTGTGAAACTCTTTTTTTCAGTTCTACATCTAGTAAAATTCCAATGGTCACTAGAACTTAAATACTCACCAACCACAACTGTGCCGTATTCACATTGTATTATGATACTGAATACGAATTCCTCACTCGAAGATTCCTGTGTATAAAATTATCCTCTTTATAACTTCCAAAAACATGTCCACCTCACTGCTAGTCTAGACAATTTTCCAATCAACACCACTGAAATTCAAATCTCCCACAACAACATCTTTTGTCAACTATGAACTTTGATCTTATTATGTAGTTACTCGTGAACTTTCACATTATGACCTGGTGGTCATAATAATCTGTAGTGTGGTATTTAAAAAAAGATTTCTATTATTAAAACTCATCCAACATAGTCTGTGATACTCATGATATGAAAACTTTTCCGTAATGTCCTTTAACTTCTCTATTTGTACAAAAGTAATGGTTAATTGTAAATTTTAAAGTACATTCAGGTTTTGTGCTCCTGTCAATTATAATATTTCTTGTATTACTAATACTATAGCCCATACCTGTATCTAACCCTAGTGTAAATATTCCTTTATGGTTTGCCCACACATGAATAAACAAAAATTATTTTGGGGATTTTAAGTTAATTACTCTAGATAAAAATTTCAGTTAAAATAATTTTATATTACGCATGAAGTGGTATTTATATGTTAGTGTATAGTTAACATTACTTTTAACTTGATCATAAATGAACTGGTATTTGTGTTGGTGTGTATTTAATATTAGTTTTAACTTGATCAAAAATGAACTGGTATTTGTGTTGGTGTGTATTTAACATTAGTTTGAACTTGTCACAGATGAACTGGTATTTATATGTTGGTGTACAGTTAATATTGGGGGTTTTATCACTTTTGTTTCTCTTTATAGAATACAAAAGGTAACTTTAATCATGGCAGATAAAATCATTCATGAGGTTGGTTCACAAGAAACAACAGATGACACAGTAAATGAAAGAGACACTCCAAAAGATAAACCAGACAGTTGTGAAGGTAAAATTATGGTTGACATTCATTGTGAATACATCTGTTAACAATGTATCTTAGAAAATTAAGTATACATGCTGTGATAAGTAAGTTAACTATGTCAGTGGATTTTACCCTGAAGATACTGATGTTGTATCTGTCAGTCATTCTAATCTCTCCACTTCCAATGTGGTCCTCCATCATTTTTCATTTCTGCTTGGACTAATATTACCAATTCTGGATTCTCACATCCAGTGTATTTTTAATACCAGCTGTTTGTCTTTACTATTTTACCCATTACAACTGACAAGTTTTCCTTGAAGTAAGGTTACAGTCCTAAGGTACATTATAATCATCAGGCTTTCCTTCTTTGTAAGTGATCTTCAAAGTTTTCATTCTGTTCCAACAAACCAGGTTTTGTCCTATAAAGTAATACTGTACATATCCAAGAGTTTCTAGTTTCCATCAGTTTTAGTGTAACATATTTCCTAAACAGGTTTTTGCAGTCATATAGTTTTCTTTTGTAATTCTTATCTATAACTGTGTTTTCCCACAATTCCCCTTGGGTGATTAGTAGAATGAAGGAGTTACATTTGACTGATTGTTTGTTTTCACATGACTCTAATATATCTATTTTTTGGCTTACTGTGGAGTTTCTAAAGACCCTTTTTAAACTTGTGTTTATTAAACTGTTCAGATGTTTTCAGGTACAATAATATAGTGTCAAGTTAATTTTTAAACCTAAACTGTTTCATGTTATGAAACCTGTGATGTGTTTAATGCTGTTTGCTTGGCTTCTAACTAGAGCTTTTCACTAATCAACTGTACTAAACCTAAATAAACTAATTCTCTGTTAGAAATAATTGTTTTTATATTTTTTATGATTAAACCAGTAAATATTTACCACAATTCATGGTACATTATATATATATATATTTAAGTGAAAACAATAATTCACTCTTATGCTAGAAATACAGTATAAATTTTATTATTTGTGGTGTCACTAAATGACTACATATTAAAATTATGGAAGTACTGTATTAAATACTAAAATCATAGTCCTTAATTACAGACGTGTTGGTCATGTAAAACAGTCTTTAATTACAGACGTATTGGTCATGTAAAACAGTCTTTAATTACAGACGTATTGGTCATATAAAACAGTCTTTAATTACAGACGTATTGGTCATATAAAACAGTATTTAATTACAGATGTATTGGTCATAAAATTGTCTTTAATTACAGACGTATTGGTCATATAAAATTGTCTTTAATTACAGACGTATTGGTCATATAAAACAGTCTTTAATTACAGATGTATTGGTCATATAAAACAGTCTTTAATTACAGACGTATTGGTCATATAAAACAGTCTTTAATTACAGACGTATTGGTCATAAAAACAGTCTTTAATTACAGACGTATTGGTCTTATAAAACCATCTTTAATTACAGACGTATTGGTCATATAAAACCATCTTTAATTACAGACATATTGGTCATATAAAACAGTCTTTAATTACAGACGTATTGGTCATATAAAACAGTCTTTAATTACAGACGTATTGGTCATATAAAACAGTATTTAATTACAGATGTATTGGTCATATAAAATTGTCTTTAATTACAGACGTATTGGTCATATAAAATTGTCTTTAATTACAGACGTATTGGTCATATAAAACAGTCTTTAATTACAGATGTATTGGTCATATAAAACAGTCTTTAATTACAGACGTATTGGTCATATAAAACAGTCTTTAATTACAGACGTATTGGTCATATAAAACAGTCTTTAATTACAGACGTATTGGTCTTATAAAACCATCTTTAATTACAGACGTATTGGTCATATAAAACCATCTTTAATTACAGACGTATTGGTCATATAAAACAGTCTTTAATTACAGATGTATTGGTCATATAAAACAGTCTTTAATTACAGACGTATTGGTCATATAAAACAGTCTTTAATTACAGACGTATTGGTCATATAAAACAGTCTTTAATTACAGACGTATTGGTCTTATAAAACCATCTTTAATTACAGACGTATTGGTCATATAAAACCATCTTTAATTACAGACATATTGGTCATATAAAACAGTCTTTAATTACAGACGTATTGGTCATATAAAACAGTCTTTAATTACAGACGTATTGGTCATATAAAACAGTCTTTAATTACAGACGTATTAAAAGGTTGTTTTGTAATTTTATTATCAGTGTGAAATATGTACAAGTGCTGAAACTATTATTACAAGGCTTTGAGTTTGAACCTGCTTATAATGATATAATTTTAGAAATAGCATTTTTAAATCGTTTATTTTTATATTTTACAGTTCTTGTTGGAAGGAAGTGTAGAAACATGATATAAAAATAATTTGTAAATCAAATAACTTAAGTAAGGACTGTTATGTTTGTATCTTATGAGTATAAAGTTACACTATTGTGGTGTCCAACAAACTTGTTCAACAGTGTGACTAGTTATATGGTATTATTTTGATTATTTAGGTAACTTAATTGAAACTGTTTTGATTAGCTGAGTATTTTCATGAAATGTGATACTGAGAGGTTGAGCCAGACAAAGTGAATGTAATGTTTTAGGACAACAAGGATTCTGTTGGTCCATCTTGGCTGTTCCATCCTGCAAATGAAACTAAAACTATTAATAAATAAATTTTAAATCAGAAAGAAAAACATTTTAAAGCCAGCTCTTATTATTTATGTACTTTAAACAAGAAATACGTGACTTACTGAATATTGGAGTGTGGATTTAAGTTTTTACTTTTCTCAAGGGTGAGTGAGTGCTCAGAGATGGCCATGAAGGACCACATAGTCCTTATGCATTGCTTTTCATATTTTACTTCCATTAACCTTAGTTCATTTGTATCAGTAAAACCCCATCACCACCATTCTAAATGAAATACCATACACATCTCTGTCATACATTTCTCTCAATCACTAAACAGTGTGAACTTTTTACACTTGATCACTGTTAGTAGTATCACAAACAGCAAATTTGATCTTTGTGTACGTAGATTCTTCTGTGGACCAGAAAGTGGAAATGTTTGAATGTGCCATCTGTCTACAGTCTTGCATACATCCTGTGAAACTCCCGTGTCAACATATTTTCTGTTTTCTTTGTGTTAAAGGTGTAGCAAACCAAAGCAAAAGATGTGCAATGTGTCGACAGGTGAGTTTAAAACTACGACGTGAATCGCCTAAAGAGACTACAACATTTACGGAGATGTACGTTGATCGTGTGTTTCTTATTTAAAGATACTAACAGGTTTTGTATGACATTTCTTGACAACCAGTGACTAATGTGTTTAAATATTGTAGTTTTTAATTTCAGTAACATATATGTTTTTACTTATTTTTAATAACATTAATGTATTGTGTATTTTTCCTTTCCTTAGATATTTTGTGTGCATGTATAAAGATACAAATTTGCCAAGTTTGTTTTCATTAGTCTACTCTGTTACTAAATGTTTTGGTTTCTAGAAGTAAACATGATGTGTTTTATCCTGTCTCTAACTCTCACTGTGTAAATATCCTCCTGTCTCTAAATCTCACTGTGTAAATATCCTCCTGTCTCTAACTCTCACTGTTTTAATATCCTCTTGTCTCTAACTCTCACTGTGTTAATATCCTCCTGTCTCTAAATCTCACTGTGCAAATATTCTCCTGTCTCTAACTCTCACTGTGTAAATATTCTCCTGTCTCTAACTCTCACTGTGTTAATATCCTCCTGTCTCTAACTCTCACTGTGTAAATATCCTCCTGTCTCTAACTCTCATTGTGCTCTTCAGGAGATTCCACCAAGTTTTTTGGAAACTCCTACGTTGCTTTCGGTTCAAGACCTGGAAAATGAACTTGTTTTTGAAGATGGTTACCAGTGGTTCTATGAAGGACGTAACGGCTGGTGGCAGTTTGATTCGAGGACCAGCGTAGACCTAGAAACTGCTTTTAAGGGAGGAGAAACTAGGTAATTTGGCTTCTGTTCAAACAGTGAAGTATTGTTGTTTAAATGAAGTATGCTCCAGTGTAACTTATCACTTGTAAGGTTTTTATTGCTTTGTGGTGTTAAAAAGTGTTAAATTTACTATTTTTATCACTTGTATATTTTTTTTATAGCTGCATTTAAAACTTGTGCAGTACTTCCAGTATTAACATCTGTTTTTTAAAAAACTGGTTTTTAAGAGTTTCTATTTCATGCCCTTGTTGCTTGCTCTAGTATCATACAAAAATGGAGCACTTGCTTATATGATACGGGAAAAACTTTATTACACAATGTGCAACCCCCTACTTCATATAATTTTTATTTTGTACGTACGTAGATTTGCAGTATAGGGGTCGCGATTTTCCTGTAACGGAGCACTCTGTTTTTCTACATTATCATAGTTCAGATGTAACATCCTGAATATGTCACATGTGGATCTAATGCACTGGTGCCATCTATATAAATATAATAGTACTGTCTGGTGTATGCCTATGTAAATACTTCACAGGGTGTGGTTGGATCTTCATCAAATTTAGCATGAAGGTTTGTTGGGTCCATAAGAAGATATGTTCAGATATGCAGTTTGTGTTTTACTGTGTGTGTGTTGGGTTTTTTAAAAGTTATATGTAAAGTAAACAGCTTTCTATGTTTAGTAATAAAGTAAACTAGAGATAATGAATGTTAGCTAATATGTTGCATGCATCTTAACAAAGAGATAAAATAGGATATAAAGCTATGTTACCCAGTTGGAGAGCTGCTGATTAATTAAAATACCAGAGGAATTTTCACACAAATAACGAAGTCTTCTATCTCTTTATTACCTTTCAAACATAAGTGTTTGCATCCAGTGTACGATACTAAGTACTCCATACCTGTGTTATATCTGAAATACTCAACTTCACTTTTCTTCTTATCTTATGCAGGTGTGAAGTTTTGATTGCTGGTTTCTTGTACATTGTGGACTTTGAACACATGATTCAGATGAGACACAGTGACCCCTCTCGTCGAAGACGAATTAAACGAGACTTTTCCACGATCCCTAAGAAAGGAATAGCAGGTATCCGTCTTCCTGTCGAACGTACAGATGAGGAGGTTGCCGAAACCTCTGTCACGGTCGAAAATGCGTCGGATTTTCACATCAGTTGGGCAGAAGTTGCAGCAGAGGTTTCGGCCGTAGCTCTTGTTCGTAGCCAACAGCGGCAAGCGGACAGACGACCTAAGAACACTTCTATACCAACAACGCCAACAAACACTCCACAGACACCAGGACTTAGTCCTGGTAATCAGAGCAGCGAAATAGCGTCCCTTCTTCTCCTGGTCGATCTGACCAAGATGGTAACCTTGAGCACTCCTTGGCTGAAGCCATACATAACCTTAGGGTCAACACCACAACCAGTGCCGGTCAAAATCAGCCAACGGTGATAGTGACCTCCCAGAGAAATCCAAGACCAGCTGTTGTCAGACCTCACAGAACACTTAGTGAGGGAACTTTAACAGAAAACTTGAATGGCGGAGAAACACTTTGACATTAGTTATCTCATGAATAAATAATTAATCCTAAATCTCATTCATTACGTATAGCCTTGTATCAGGTATGAAGTAGTATTTCTTTCTGTCGTTTTTGGTTTTAAAGGGAGATAAACTGCTTGATAAACAACATGTAAATTTCCAGTATGTATATTTAAAGGGTACCAGTGATAGGATTCATATCTTCACAATTATCTGTTCTGTTTATTACAACTTTATTAAATCAAAAGCTCTTTGTTTGAAGTTTTGTAGACAACTAAAAAGAATATAAACATTCGGTTTCATATGATCACCAACCAACCAGTGAAGAACGTAAAGTAAGTGAAACCCCTGATTTTATCACTTACAAGTGAAGAGATGAGCATGCTTCATTGTTTTTCTTACATTTTTCTGTTCTGGTGAACATGTCTTGATACTTACTTATAAGAATTTCATCTTTACGTCTGTGATAACACTGTATTCTGGTGTTTGAATGTTTCTGTTTTTGTAGGATTGTTTAATGTTAGCTTTTCACTTCCTCTTTTTAGCTTCTTTTTGTCTAGTATTTTTCTTGTGTGGTACTGTTGATTTGTAGACGACACTTGGGATGTACTGTTGCTGATATCTGGTGGCATCTTGTACATATGAACTGGTGTTTGATTTCTGTAATATTGTAAGGATTTTGACTTGTATTAAATATCACATACCTTGGCCTGTACAATAGTTTCTGAACCTTCACTGAAGATTCCCTTTCTGATTTTAATATTCTGTGGACTTTAAGTTGTATAATATCATAATAGTCCATGACCTGTTACAATACTTTACAGACCTTGACCTGATATGATACCTTACAAAACCTTGATCTGACACCATGCTGTCCAGGTTTAAGCCTATACAGTGTTTTACAAATATTCGATGTTTACAAGAAGGGTGTTGACCATCATCACCCATTATGCTGGATTTAGTTTTATCTTGATATCATATAACGATGGTTACTGATCCTAATGTCAACTTCTGTACCTTTCTAAACTCTCATGAATGTAAGCTAAACATTGCTAAAGGTCTTATAATTCTAGTATTGACTTTGTATTGGTTTTTAGTCTTATCAGAAATGAAACCCATCTTTAATTCTTTATCCCCCACCTACGAAGGCTTATAATGTTAAGAACTGGGCTTCAATAGTTGTGGTGGGCACAGCACAGATAGCCCCTTGTGTAGGCTTGTGCTTCATATTTTCAACATTGTCAGTTCCACACGATTTTGTAGAGTACCAAATACTATTTTGGACTTCCAGTAAACAGCTATATTACACTTCAGTTGTTTTACCATTATAAGTTTTGTAGTGCAGAAAATGTTTCTATGTTGTAACCTCAGAAAATACTCCATTATTAAAATTTATTATCAACCTGTGATGTCATAACAAGATTGTGGAAACACAAGTTATAGATGGGTGTGAAATTAAAATTATCTTCAATTGTGTCATACTAGAATTGTTATTCTCAAACACTGAGGTGTCTCTATGAAATTTAAGATGAGTATCTACAACATAACGTTTGGAGACAACATGGGACATGGTGCACACACACCACACACCCAACTAAATTAACTCAAAGCCAGGTTTAATCATTCATATATTTATCAAGGTGTTTATTAATCCTAATTAAATTTACTGTCTCTACAACATCTGAAGATAAATTATTCCAAAGGAAGTTTGAAAGATGGTGAAGTTAGAAGTAACTGTGCAACACATTTAAGAAAACACGTGTAACACCCGAATTCACATTAGTGTCTTAAAATTTGAGAAGTCTGGTGAAGATATGAACTGTGACCTCAGGAACATCAGAAGTTTTAACAGGTTACACAGTTTGTATTTCTGTAGTTCGTTCAGATTTCGTACGTGTCTCGTTTGACATATTCGTGACTCTTAAGAATCAGCCGTTACATACGAATGGTGTTATAATTTTCACATCTGGTTTAAATATATTGACGATAAAATATGATTCGTGGGAAAGTCAAATTAGTTAAAACTTATTTTGATATGCTTATGATGAACAAACATATAAATGTTATACGTGAAAAGTTTGTCTGTCTGTTACACCTTTTGTATCGTGTTGTTTTTGAGTAATGTATGTAACGATATTACTTCATCAGTGAAATAAAAATTGTAATAAAGTAGATGTGTAAACGTGTGTAACTAATGAATATTCACATTGTTTTGTTTTGTTTTATAATCATCGTATCTTTAGGACATTACAGTCCACTTACCTCCGTCCGTGTGTTTCCGCGGGTATTTTACGGAGGGTACTGACCGACGTGACACAGTGTCAAACCTTATCTTTGTGGCACATAATGTAACAAGGGCGTGCCCATGTGTGTCTCTATCCATGTGACCCAAATAATAAGTACAATGGTGCCATCTGTTGTGCTGAAATACAAGATCTAATTTCCTGAAGGAATGATCGAGGTTTGTAATGTGTGGCGACATCTACCGAATATTACCACAAATACAGCTACACAAAACAATTTCGCACTTTGGATGTCCGAGATTCAGACAATCAGAAAAACAAGTACGATCTATACAACAACCATATTATAACACTAGAATTGTACGTATATCTTTATTGATGATCCTGTCAGTAAATGTAATGATGACATTGGACAATTTGCTGTAACAACCACAGGGAAACGAACCCAGAATTTTAGTGTTGTAAGTCTGCAGATGTAACTACTGCCTCACCTGAGTACTCTCAGCCCGGAACGACGTAACATTCTGACAGACGAATCGGGTAGCTCGCGTGTTGTCATTATCGAAAACTGATAACGGACATTACCAAAGCTGAACATTGTCGACATGGATACAGTGTTTACTGTTGGCAAACCACAGCTGTCCCATTATACAGTTTTGTGATTAAACAGCTGGTTTGTCATAGATGTAATAATGTTTTTACTTTCATCGGTCGCCACAGGCTGCCAGTAAAGTTAATTATTTTGTCACGAAATTGTCTTTGATAATGACATTGACAACAGAATTATATAATTTGCCATAAAACTTCAGTATTAAGTCCGTTATATTTTTTAAATATTACATTTCTATATACGACATTTGTCAATTACAAAAACGTGTAATAAAAATAAAAAGATTATGTTTTGGGACACGGCATGGCCGGGTGGTTAAGGCACTCGACTAGTAATCCTAGGGGCGTGGGTTCAAGTCTCCGTCCCATCAAACATGCTTGCCCTTTCTGCCGTAGGGGCGTTATAAGTTGCGGTCCGTCCCACCATTCGTTGGTAAATGACTAGCCCGAGTAACATTTAAATATGAAATAGGGCTAAGACAAATATCCTGTAATAGTAGTACAATTAGTTATCACTGTCAGTTGTAGAAAACTGTCACACAATAATAAATATTGATAATTCGTGTCCCGTGTTTTGGTTAAAAAAGGGATTTCTAGCTTTTCAAAACTTGGTTTTTCACGTTGTTTCAGACGTTAATCAAGAAAACTGCCCCTCAGGTATAATTATGGGTCTTTTACTGAAGATATCTCTATAATATGCTTATTGTGTTTTTACTGAAGATATCTCTATAATATGCTTATTGTGTTTTTACTGAAGATATCTCTATAATATGCTTATTGTGTTTTTACTGAAGATATCTCTATAATATGCTTATTGTGTATTTACTGAAGATATCTCCATAATATGCTTATTGTGTATTTACTGAAGATATCTCCATAATATGCTAATTGTGCTTTTACTCAAGATATCTCTATAATATGCTTATTGTGTTTCTACTGAAGATATCTCTGTAATATGCTTATGTTTTCTTACCAAAGATATCTCAATATACTTATGTCGTTTCTTCTCCACTAAAGATATCTCCATATGTGTCTGTCGTTTTTTCTCTACTAAAGATGTCTCTATATGTTTATGTCGTTTTTTCTCTACAAAAGATGCCTCTATATGTTTATGTAGTTTTTCTCTACTAAAGATGTCTCAATATGTTTATGTAGTTTTTCGATTAAAAATATCTCTACATGCGTATTGTAGATTTTTCTACAAAGACATCTCTATATGGGTATTGTAGTTTTTCTACTAAAGACATCTCTATATGGGTATTGTAGTTTTTTCAGCCAAAGACAACTCTATATAGGTGTTCTAGTTTTCTTCTACTAAAGATATCTCTATATAAGTATTGTGGTTTTTTCTATTAAAAACATCTCTATATCGGAATTGTAGTTTTCTTCTACAAAAGATATTTCTATGTGGGTTTGTAGATTTATCTACAAAGACATCTCTATATGGGTATTGTAGTTTTTCTACTAAAGACATCTCTTTATGGGTATTATAGTTTTTTCTTCTAAAGACATCTCTATATGGGTGTTGTAGTTTTTCTGGTAAAAATATCTATGGGAATTGTAGTTTTTTCTCTTAAAGAATCTCTATTTGGGTATTGCAGTTTTTTTCTACAACAGATATCACTGTATTTTTATGTCGTTTTTTCTCTGCAAAAGATGTTTATGTAGTTTTTTTTACTAAAGATATCTCTATATGGGTGTTGTAGTTTTCTTCTGCTAAGATATCTCTATATGGGAATTGTAGTTTTTCTACAAAAGACATTTCTATATGGGTATTGTAGTTTTTCTACAAAAGACATTTCTATATGGGTATTGTAGTTTTTCTACTAAAGATATCTCTATGTGGGTATTGTAATTTTTCCACTAAAGATATCTCTATGTGGGTATTGTAATTTTTTCCACTAAAGATATCTAGAGATATGGGTATTGTAGTTTTTTCCACAAAATACATCTCTATATGGGTATTGTAGTTTTCTTCTACTTAAGATATCTCTATATAGGTATTGTAGTTTTTTCTACTAAACACATTTCTATATGAGTATTGTGGGTTTTTCTACAAAAGACATCCCTATATGGGTATTGTAGCTTACTTGAACTAAAGACATTTTTATATGGGTATTGTATTTTTCTTCTACTAAAGATATTTCTGTATGAGAATTGTAGTTTTTACTAAAGATATCTCTATATGGGTATTGTAATTTTTTCTACTAAAGATATTTCAATATGGGTATTGTAGTTTTTTCTACTAAAGACATCTCAAGATGGCTTTTGTCGTTTTTTCAGCCAAAGACAACTCTATATAGGTGTTCTAGTTTTCTTCTACTAAAGATATCTCTATATAAGTATTGTGGTTTTTTCTATTAAAAACATCTCTATATCGGAATTGTAGTTTTCTTCTACTAAAGACATCTCTATATGGGTATTGTATTTTTCTTCTACAAAAGATATCTCTATGTGGGTTTGTAGATTTTTCTACAAAGACATCTCTATATGGGTGTTGTAGTTTTCTTCCACTAAAGATATCTCTATATGGGTATTGTAGTTTTCTTCTACTAAAGACATCTCTATATGGGTATTGTAGTTTTTTCTACTAAAGACATCTCTGTATGTTTATTATAGTTTTTTCTACTAAAGACATCTCTGTATGTTTATTATAGTTTTTTTCTACTAAAATCTCTATATAGGTATTGTAGTTTTCTTCTACTAAAGACATCTCTATATGGGTATTGTAGTTTTCTCTACTAAGACATCTCTACATGGGTATTGCAGTTTCTTTCTACAAAACACATCTCTATATGCGTATTGTAGTTTTTCTACTAAAGACATCTCTATATGGGTGTAGTAGTTTTTCTGCTAAAGACATCTCTATATGGGTATTGTAGTTTTTTCTACTAAAGATATCTCTATGTGGGTATTGTAGTTTTTCTACTAACTATGTCTCTAAATGATTATGTCCTTTTTACTCTACTAAAGATGTCTCTATATGTTTATGTCGTTTTTTCTCTACTAAAGATATCTCTAAACGTTTATGTCGTTTTTCTCTACTAAAGACGTCTCTGTATGTTTATGTCGTTTTTTCTCTACTAAATGTCTCAATATGTTTTTGTAGTTTTTTCTACTAAAGATATCTCTATATGGGTATTGTAGTTTTCTCTACTAAAGACATCTCTATGCGGGTATTGTGGGTTTTTTCTACTAAAGATATCTCTATACGGGTGTTGTGGGTTTTTTCTACGAAAGATGTCTCTATATGGGCATTGTAGTTTTTCTACAAAAGACATCTCTATATGGGTATTGTAGTTTTTTCTACTAAAGATATCTCTGTATGTTTATGTCGTTTTTTTCTCTACTAAAGATATCTGTATGTTTATGTCGTTTTTTCTCCACTAAAGATGTCTCTGTATGTTTATGTCGTTTTTTCTCCACTAAAGATGTCTCTTGATGTATATGTTTTTTTTTTTCACTAAAGATGTTTCTATATGTTTATGTCGTTTTCTCGAAACTAAAGATGACTTTATATATTTATGTCGTTTTTTTTCGAAACTAAAGATATCTCTATATGTTCATGTCGTTTTCCTCCACTAAAAATGTTTCTTTATGTTTATGTCGTTTTTTCTCTACTAAAGATGTCTCTATATGTTTATGTAATTTTTGTCTACCAAAGATATCTCTCTATGGGAATTGTAGTTTTCTTCTACTTAAGAGATCTCTATATGGGTATTGTAGTTTTCTTTTGCTAAAGATATCTCTATGTGGGTATTATAGTTTTTTCTAGTAAATATATGTCTATATGGTTTTGTAGTTTTTTGTACTAAAGATATTTCTATATGGGAATTGTAGTTTTATTCTACTAAAGACATCTCTGTATGGGTATTGTAGTTTTCTACTTCTTAAGATATCTCTGTATGGGTATTGTAGTTTTTCTCTACCAAAGACATCTCTTTATGCGTATTGTAGTTTTTCTACAAAAGACATTTCTATATGGGTATTGTAGTTTTTCTACTAAAGATATCTCTATGTGGGTGTTGTAATATTTCCACTAAAGATATCTCTATGTGGGTATTGTAATTTTTTCCACTAAAGATATCTAGAGATATGGGTATTGTAGTTTTTTCCACTAAAACACTCTTTTTATGGGTATTGTAGTTTTCTTCTACTAAGATATTTTCTGTATGGGAAATTGTAGTTTTTCTACTAAAGATATCTCTATATGGCTATTGTAATTTTTCTACTAAAGATATTTCCATATGGGTATTGTAGTTTTTCTACTCAAGACATCTCTATATGGGTATTGTATTTTTCTTCTACAAAAGATATCTCTATGTGGGTTTGTAGATTTTTCTACAAAGACAATCTCTATATGGGTGTTGTAGTTTTCTTCCACTAAAGATATCTCTATATGGGTATTGTAGTTTCTTCTACTAAAGACATCTCTATATGGGTATTGTAGTTTTTTCTACTAAAGACATCTCTGTATGTTATTATAGTTTTTCTACTAAAGACATCTCTGTATGTTTATTATAAGTTTTTTTCTACTAAAAACATCTCTATAATAGGTATTGTAGTTTTCTTCTACTAAAGACAATCTCTATATGGGTAGTGTAGTTTCTCTACTAAGACATCTCTACAATGGGTATTGCAGTTTCTTTCTACAAAAACACATCTCTATATGCGTATTGTAGTTTTTCTACTAAAGACAATCTCTATATGGGTGTAGTAGTTTTTCTGCTAAAGACCATCTCTATATGGGTATTGGTAGTTTTTTCTACTAAAGATGATCTCTATGTGGGTATTGTAGTGTTTCTACTAACTATGTCTCTAAATGATTTATGTCCTTTTTTACTCTACTAAAGATGTCTCTATATGTTTATGTCGTTTTTTCTCTACTAAAGATATCTCTAAACGTTTATGTCCGTTTTTCTCTACTACAAAGACGTCTCTGTATGTTTTATGTCGTTTTTCTCTAACTAAATATGTCTCAATATGTTTTTGTAGTTTTTTCTACTAAAGATATCTCTATATGGGTATTGTAGTTTTCTCTACTAAAAACATCTCTATGCGGGTATTGTGGGTTTTTTCTACTAAAGATATCTCTATAACCGGGTGTTGTGGGTTTTTCTAACGAAAGATGTCTCTATATGGGCATTGTAGTTTTTCTACAAAAGACATCTCTATATGGGTATTGTAGTTTTTTCTACTAAAGATATCTCTGTATGTTTATGTCGTTTTTTTCTCTACTAAAGATATCTGTATGTTTATGTCGTTTTTCTCCACTAAAGATGTCTCTGTATGGTTATGTCGTTTTTCTCCACTAAAGATGTCTCTTGATGTATATGTTTTTTTTTTCACTAAAGATGTTTCTATATGTTTATGGGTCGTTTTCTCGAAACTAAAGATGACTTTATATATTTATGTCGTTTTTTTCGAAACTAAAGATATCTCTATATGTTCATGTCGTTTTCCTCCACTAAAAAATGTTTCTTTATGTTTATGTCGTTTTTCTCTACTAAAGATGTCTCTATATGTTTATGTAATTTTTGTCTACCAAAGATATCTCTCTATGGGAATTGTAGTTTTCTTCTACTTAAGAGATCTCTATATGGGTATTGTAGTTTTTCTTTTGCTAAAGATATCTCTATATGGGTATTATAGTTTTTTCTAGTAAATATATGTCTATATGGTTTTGTAGTTTTTTGTACTAAAAGATATTTCTATATGGGAATTGTAGTTTTATTCTACTAAAGACATCTCTGTATGGGTATTGTAGTTTTTCTACAAAAGACATTTCTATATGGGGTATTGTAGTTTTTTCTACTAAAGTATCTCTATGTGGGTGTTGTAATATTTCCACTAAAGATATCTCTATGTGGGTATTGTAGATTTTTTCCACTAAGATATCTAGAGATATGGGTATTGTAGTTTTTTTCCACTAAATACATCTTTATTTATGGGGTATTGTAGTTTTCTCTACTAAAGATATTTCTGTATGGGAATTGTAGTTTTTCTACTAAAGATATCTCTATATGGCTATTGTAATTTTTTTCTACTAAAGATATTTCAATATGGGTATTGTAGTTTTTCTACTCAAGACAATCTCTATATGGGTATTGTATTTTCTTCTACAAAAGATATCTCTATGTGGGTTTGTAGATTTTTTTACTAAAGATATCTCAATATAGGTATTGTAGTTTTCTCTACTAAAGACATCTCTACATGGGTATTGTAGTTTTTTTCTACTAAAGACATCTCTATATGGGTATTGTAGTTTCCTTCCATTAAAGACATCTCTGTATAGGTATTGTAGTTTTTTCTTCTTGAAGACATCTCTGTATGGTTATTGTACTTTTTTCTAGTAAAAATATCTCTATATGGGAATTTTAGTTTTCAATTAAAGATATCTGTATATGGGTATTGTAGTTTTTCTACTAAAAACTCTCTATATGGGGTATTGTAGTTATTTTTTTGGTAAAAATATCTCTATAAGGGAATTGTAATTTTTCTACTACAAAACATCTCTATATGGGAATTGTAGTATTTTTCTCTTGAAGACATCTCTATTTGGGGTATTGCACTTTTTTTTTACTAAAGATATTTCTGAATGTTAATGTCGTTTTTCTCTGCTAAAGATATCTCTGTAAGTTTATATCGTTTTTCCCTACTAAAGATGTTTCTATATGTTTTAGGGTCGTTTTTTCTTCACTAAAGATGTCTTTATATGTTATATATCGTTTTTTCGAAACTAAAGATATCTCTATATGTTTATGTCGTTTCCTCCACTAAAAATAGTTCTTTATTGTTATATAGTTTTTTCTACCAAAGATATCTCTATATGGGAATTGTAGTTTTTCCATTAAAAAATTTCTATGTGGGTATGTAGTTTTCTTCTTTTAAGAGATCTTTATATGGGTATCGGTGGTTTATTTTGCTAAAGATATCTCTATATGGGTTTTGATAGTTTTTTCTACTAAAGATATGTCTATATGGTTTTGTAGTTTTTTGTACTAAAGATATTTCTTTATGGGAATTGTAGTTTTTTCTACTAAGACAACCCTATATGGGTATTGTAGTTTTCTTCTACTTGAGAGATCTCTTTATTGGTGTTGTAGTGTTCTTCTTCTAAGAGATCTCTGTATGGGTATTGTAGTTTTTCTCTACCAAAGACATCTCTTATGCGTATTGGTAGTTTTTCTACTAAAAGTATCTCTATGTGGGGTATTGTAGTTTTTTTCTGGTAAAGACATCTCTATATGGGTATTGTGGTTTTTCTTCTCAAGACATCTCTATATGGGTATTGTAGTTTTTTTCTACTAAAGACATTTCTGCTTCTTTAGGGGTATTGTAGTTTTCTTCTTCTACTAAAGACATCTCTATATGGGTGTTGTAGTTTTCTTCTACTAAAGATATCTCTATATGGTCTTGTAATTTCCTTCTACTAAAGAGAACCTCTATATGGGTATTGTAGTTTTCTTCTATTCAAGAGATCTCCTTTTGGGTATTGTAGTTTTTTTCTACTAAAGACATCTCTATATGGATATTGTAGTTTACTTCTACTAAAGACATCTAGAAATGGGTATATACTTTTTCTACTAAAGACATCTCTATGTGGGTATTGTACTTTTCTTCGACTAAAGACATCTCTATGTGGGTATTGAAGTTTTTTCGAGTAAAAATATCTATGTGGGAATTATAGTTTTTTTTCTACTAAAGATATCTCTATATAGCTATTGTGGTTTTTCTGCTAAAGACATCTCTATATGGGTATTTTAGTTTTCTTCTACTAAAGTCATCTCTACATGGGTATTGTACTTTTTCTGGTAAAATTATATGTATATAAAAATTGTAGTTTTTCTATTAAAGATATCTCTTTTTGGGTTTGTAGTTTTCTTCCACTAAAGACATCTCTATAGGGGAATTATAGTTTTTTCTACAAAAGACTTCTCCATATGGGTATTGTAATTATTTCTACTGAAGACATCTCTATGGATAGTAGTTTTTTCTACTCAAGACATTTTTATATGAGTATTGTGGTTTTTCTACAAAAGATATCCCTATATGGGTATTGTAGTTTTTTTTCAACTAAAGACATCCCTATATGGGTATTGTAGCTTACTTGAACTAAAGACATTTTATTGGGTATTGTATTTTCTTCTACTAAGATATTTCTGTATGAGAATTGTAGTTTTTCTACTAAAGATATCTCTATATGGGTATTGTAATTTTTTCTACTAAAGATATTTCAATATGGGTATTGTAGTTTTTTCTACTAAAGACATCTCAAGATGGCTTTTTCGCTTTTTCAGCCAAAGACAACTCTATATAGGTGTTCTAGTTTTCTTCTACTAAAGATATCTCTATAAGTATTGTGGTTTTTCTATTAAAAACATCTCTATATCGGAATTGTAGTTTTCTTCTACTAAAGACATCTCTATATGGGTATTGTGTTTTTCTTCTACAAAAGATATCTCTATGTGGGTTTGTAGATTTTTCTACTAAAACCTCTATATAGGTATTGTAGTTTTCTTCTACTAAAGACATCTCTATATGGGTATTGTAGTTTTCTCTACTAAGACATCTCTACATGGGTATTGCAGTTTCTTTCTACAAAACACTCTCTATATGCGTATTGTAGTTTTTCTACTAAAGACATCTCTATATGGGTGTAGTAGTTTTTCTGCTAAAGACATCTCTATATGGGTATTGTACTTTTTTCTACTAAAGATATCTCTATGTGGGTATTGTAGTTTTTCTACTAAAGATGTCTCTAAATGTTTATGTCCTTTTTACTCTACTAAAGATGTCTCTAAACGTTTATGTCGTTTTTCTCTATTAAAGACGTCTCTGTATGTTTTGTCGTTTTTTTCTCTACTAAATATCTCAATATGTTTTTGTAGTTTTTTCTACTAAAAATATCTCTATATGGGTATTGTAGTTTTCTCTACTAAAGACATCTCTATGCGGGTATTGTGGGTTTTTTCTACTAAAGATATCTCTATACGGGTGTTGTGGGTTTTTTCTACGAAATGTCTCTATATGGGCATTGTAGTTTTTCTACAAAGACATCTCTATATGGGTATTGTGGTTTTTTCTACTAAAGTCATTTCTATGTGGGTATTGTAGTTTTTTCTAGTAAAAATATCTATATGGGAATTGTAGTTTTTTTCTACTAAAGATATCTCTATATGGGAATCGTAGTTTTTGTACTAAAGACATCTCTATATGGGTATTGTAGTTTTTTTCTACTAAAGATATCTCTGTATGTTTATGTCGTTTTTTCTCCACTAAAGATCTCGCTTTTGTTTATGTCGTTTTTCTCTAGTAAATTTGTCTCTATTTGTTTATGTCATTTTTTCAACCAAATGTCTCTGTATGTTTATGTAGTTTTTTCTATTAAATCTCTATATGGGTATTGTAGTTTTTTCTACTAAAGATCTCTATATGGGTATTGTAGTTTTTTCTACTAAAGACATCTGTATATGGGTATTGTAGTTTTTTCTACAAAACATCTCTATATGGGTATTGTAGTTTTTCTACTAAAGATCTCTATATGGGTATTGTAGTTTTTCTGCTAAAGACATCTCTATATGGGTATTGTATTTTTTCTACTAAAGATCTCTATATGGGTATTGTAGTTTTTCTACTAAAGATATCTTATATGGGTATTGTACTTTTTCTGTTAAAGATATCTCTATATGGGTATTGTAGTTTTTTTACTGACGATATCTATAGATGGGTATTGTAGTTTTTTTTCTAAAGACATCTCTATATGGGTATTGTAGTTTTCTACTAAAGATCTCTTATGGTAGTATGTGTTTTTTCTAAAACATCTCTATATGGGTATTGTAGTTTTTTTCTACTAAGACATCTCTATATGGGTATTGTTTTTTTCTACTAAAATCTCTATATGGGTATTGTAGTTTTTCTACTAAAGAAATCTCTATATGGTGTTGTAGTTTTTTCTACTAAAGACATCCTATATGGGTATTGTAGTTTTTTCTACTAAAGACATCTCTATATGGGTATTGTAGTTTTTTCTACTAAAATATCTCTATATGGGTATTGTAGTTTTTTCTAAAGACATCTATATGGGTATTGTAGTTTTTTCTACTAAAGACATCTCTATATGGGTATTGTAGTTTTTTCTACTAAAGACATCTCTATATGGGTATTGTAGTTTTTTCTACTAAAAATCTCTATATGGGTATTGTAGTTTTTTCTACTAAAGACATCTCTATATGGGTATTGTAGTTTTTTCTACTAAAGACATCTCTATATGGGTATTGTAGTTTTTCTACTAAAGATATCTCTATATGGGTATTGTAGTTTTTTCTACTAAATATCTATATATGGGTATTGTAGTTTTTTCTACTAAAGACATCTCTATATGGGTATTGTAGTTTTTTCTACTAAAGACATCTCTATATGGGTATTGTAGTTTTTCTGCTAAAGATATCTCTATATGGGTATTGTAGTTTTTTCTACTAAAGACATCTCTATATGTATTGTTTTTTTCTACTAAAGACATCTCTATATGGGTATGTAGTTTTTTCTACTAAAGACATCTCTATATGGGTATTGTAGTTTTTTCTACTAAAAATCTCTATATGGGTATTGTAGTTTTTTTCTGGTAAAGACATCTCTATATGGGTGTTGTAGTTTTCTTCTGCTAAGATATCTCTATATGGGTATTGTAGTTTTTTCTAGTAAAGACATCTCTATATGGGTGTTGTAGTTTTCTTCTGCTAAGATATCTCTATATGGGTATTGTAGTTTTTTCTAGTAAAGACATCTCTATATGGGTATTGTATTTTTTCTGCTAAAGATATCTCTATATGGGTATTGTAGTTTTTTCTACTAAAGACATCTCTATATGAGTATTGTAGTTTTTTCTACTAAAGACATCTCTATATGGGTATTGTAGTTTTTTCTACTAAAGACATCTCTATATGGGTATTGTAGTTTTTTCTAGTAAAGACATCTCTATATGGGTATTGTATTTTTATCTGCTAAAGATATCTCTATATGGGTATTGTAGTTTTTTCTACTAAATATCTATATGGGTATTGTAGTTTTTTCTACTAAAGACATCTCTATATGGTATTGTAGTTTTTTCTACTAAAGACATCTCTATATGGGTATTGTATTTTTATCTGCTAAAGATATCTCTATATGGGTATTGTAGTTTTTTCTACTAAAGACATCTCTATATGAGTATTGTAGTTTTTTCTACTAAAGACATCTCTATATGGGTATGTAGTTTTTTCTACTAAATATCTCTATATGGGTATTGTAGTTTTTTTCTGGTAAAGACATCTCTATATGGGTGTTGTAGTTTTCTTCTGCTAAGATATCTCTATATGGGTATTGTAGTTTTTTCTAGTAAAGACATCTCTATATGGGTGTTGTAGTTTTCTCTGCTAAGATATCTCTATATGGGTATTGTAGTTTTTTCTAGTAAAGACATCTCTATATGGGTATTGTATTTTTATCTGCTAAAGATCTCTATATGGGTATTGTAGTTTTTTCTACTAAAGACATCTCTATATGAGTATTGTAGTTTTTTCTACTAAAGACATCTCTATATGGGTATTGTAGTTTTTTCTACTAAAGACATCTCTATATGGGTATTGTAGTTTTTTCTACTAAAGACATCTCTATATGGGTATTGTAGTTTTTTCTACTAAAGACATCTCTGTATGGGTATTGTAGTTTTTTCTACTAAAGACATCTCTATATGAGTATTGTAGTTTTTTCTACTAAAGACATCTCTATATGGGTATTGTAGTTTTTTTCTACTAAAGATATCTCTATATGAGTATTGTAGTTTTTTCTACTAAAGACATCTCTATATGGGTATTGTAGTTTTTTTCTACTAAAGATATCTCTATATGAGTATTGTAGTTTTTTCTACTAAAGACATCTCTATATGGGTATTGTAGTTTTTTCTACTAAAAATATCTCTATATGGGTATTGTAGTTTTTTTCTGGTAAAGACATCTCTATATGGGTGTTGTAGTTTTCTTCTGCTAAGATATCTCTATATGGGTATTGTAGTTTTTTCTAGTAAAGACATCTCTATATGGGTATTGTATTTTTATCTGCTAAAGATATCTCTATATGGGTATTGTAGTTTTTTCTACTAAAGACATCTCTATATGAGTATTGTAGTTTTTTCTACTAAAGACATCTCTATATGGGTATTGTAGTTTTTTCTACTAAAGACATCTCTATATGGGTATTGTAGTTTTTTTACTAAAGACATCTCTATATGGGTATTGTAGTTTTTTCTACTAAAGACATCTCTGTATGGGTATTGTAGTTTTTTCTACTAACATCTCTATATGAGTATTGTAGTTTTTTCTACTAAAGACATCTCTATATGGGTATTGTAGTTTTTTCTACTAAAGACATCTCTATATGGGTATTGTAGTTTTTTCTACTAAAGACATCTCTATATGAGTATTGTAGTTTTTTCTACTAAAGACATCTCTATATGGGTATTGTAGTTTTTTCTACTAAAGACATCTCTTTAATATGTTTTCTCCCTTGACTAGCTGGAAAATCAAATAGTTTTTCATTTAATATTGTTTTTAATATTAATTCTGTTGGTGTTTTTACACACAAATTTAATTCTGTAGAACTGGACTTATGACATAAACATATGTTAGTTTGTAGTCGTATGAATAAAAGTTGGTTTATATTTATATAAACAGAAGGTATTTTGTAGTTTTATAAACAGAAGACTTTGTAGTTGTATAAACATAAGTTGGTTTGTAGCTATATAAGGAAAATGTAATTTTCATATATATACATATAAAACTTAGTTTATATTGACGTAAATGCAATTTGACTTACAGTACTATAAACTTAAGTTTTTCTGGTGTATAGTAACCAACTTCATCCAGATAGAGTTGGGTTAAGTACATCAACAATAGTGATTGGATAGTTCCGACCAGCAATGAGGATGAGCGTACAGTTTAGGCTCCCTCTGGCGTCAGTATCTTTTTATTAGCACGTGAAATTCCAAGTTGCAATATAAAAATATTCAGTGTGACAGTAATGGAAACAAGTTACAATACATTGTGTTATTAATACATTTAAAAAGGTATATATGTTACACAATTTTTGGCAACACAATATTAAACGTAACCATGTTACCATACATCGTGTTATTAATTTTGTCTTTAGACCCGTCG